>JAWZYT010003376.1:137500-196308 GCA_034508575.1 Petrolisthes manimaculis
CAACTGAATATTTTACATTCTGATTACGGATTAAGCAAATAGGAATTACTCGGGAACTGAATCATGTAACTATAAAATAATTTGACTCCACATTTGCTTCCACCACGTTTGAAGATTAAGCTGCTTATAGAAAGACGATATCCCAGTGTAATATTTTACATTTATGTAAATGTTTGCCATCATGTTATTCATATTTGTTCTACTTTTGTTTTTCATGAAATCTATGAATAGTATATAGTTCGTTAATAAGAAAGAGAAACCACACCTTATGCCTGTGACTGTACAATCCATTTCAAATGTCTTATCGGTTGCCACCAGACGTTAAAAATATTTAATAGTTTGTCTCTGAGAGTGTGTTTTAAATATTCATATCAGTCCAGCCACCTGAGAATACTGCCTTCCTGTGATATTATATTATATAATTTTTATATTATACAGTATATACCAGTCAAACCACCCCAGAATTCTGCCTTCCTATGAGCCATGTGTTGTGGCGTTTATTTAATTCAGGACTACATACATTAGCCAATAGTTTTCCACTGAACCCTCTGAATCTCAGTGGTTGGTGGCGGCCTCAAACATCAAGAAATTTCCTCCACAGAGGGGGAGGAAATGTCGATGCAATATTTTATTAAGAAGCTATTGTGCTGTGGGAATGTTGAAGCCTACTGCTTTTTCAGATCTGTCTGTGCCACAATGTATACCACATATTAGTAATTTTATGTATCTACTTCAAGTATTAGAGCTGTCTGTAACCATCCAATTCGTATACAAAAGTAAGACTATTGATGGAGCTTGTATATGACTAAGGAATACCTAAGACGTGATCGCAGTACCGTATTTCATATATTGGTAATGTCGAGATATTAATGATTTCCTAGTAATAAAAAACAGATTTTCAATAATATACTTTTTTCCAAAGTAATTTATTATGATGTTACCGTGGTTATGGTACCAGACCTTGGTGAGTTATACTGGGACTGTACTATGGTTTATTCTTACCGGGTAATATAATGAACAGCCAGTCATCTAATCAGGAGAATCGGCTTTTGAATCCACCAAAGTGTTTGAAAATAAAATATAATTTATATATTGTTACCTCACTTTTTGGTTTAATTATTTTGTGTAACGCACACACACATTAAAATGTGGCTAAACTATGGCACGTCTGTAATAATGGAGGGAACACTATAGAGCCAGCTGATGCATGACATTATCACCTATCTACATTTACTCCCTTTTTGACACACACACACACACACACTTAAAATAATTTTATGATACAATACGTCATATATTCTTCCAACACACAGTCTGTCTCTCCCAACTCAATAAGCATATTTTTTAGATATTTTTTCTTTCTCACACTAGATGTCTTTCATACAGAATATTTCTTACTCCGTCTCTCACACAGAGTTAATATCTCTGTCACGAGTCAGATTTGATATAAATATAAGAGAGATACGAAACGTTTAAGGGGATGCTAATGGTATTTTGAGCGAAAAAATAATCATTTTGTTAAACTGAGTTAAACACACTGAAAAATTAAGGTAGTGTCTGGCTACATTCTCCCAGAGTTTGAAACCGATATATCTTTTCTAAGTATTGATTTAAAGAATTTAAAGGGAGCATGATGTTTATTTACGTTTGGGTATTTAAATTTCATCATCCATGACACGTGCCATTTTTTGGTGAGTTTATACGTTCTTTCCACGATTTTTTACGAATATTTTTAGTTAAACCTAATTGTAGTATCTGGCATCTTTCCTTCCCCGGCTCAGTGGAGGGTGAGAAAAAAAAAAAAAAACAGACAGTGGGCCTGAGGGAGTGAGGGGGGTAGCAAGTGCGCTCGCGGATTATCGCTCACCTTTCTGCCACTTTGGGAAGATATTATCTATTCTTTATTCTCCTATATACACTATTATAATCACTATGCCTAGACCTAAAAAACACGTTGCTCTACGACGTGCACATGTTGCCAAGGCAAGGGAAATATATAAGAGGCCGGCATGTGCACCACCTGTTGTTTCCCCAGACTCCCTCCTCCTCTTCCTCCTCTCCTGCTGGCATTCCTATATACATATAATAGTTCCGCTAGTAAAAGGAAATCCCTCGTCTTTTCCGATGAAGTAAAAAGAGGAGCCGAACGTGTAATAAGATTGCTATTAGATGAAGAACATGTTAGAGAAATGGCAAGAAATATGGTGTGTTCATATTGCTTTAGCAACAAAATTGACGTGTAGTTTATACATCACCAAATCGACACGAATGTCGTAGTGAAATGCGAATGTGGATTTGTCATTTTAGACACGCTAAAAAGGAAAAGAATGGTAGACTTTGCAATCGCGACAGCTGTCTGTAATTATAACGTAGGCTACGTGAACATCAGTCTAATGGAAACTCTAGGTATTGAATACACAACTTCAATGGACAATTATCTCGTAGCCAAAGACAAAGCTATGAACACACCAATTAGAAGGAAAATGAGGAACAAGAAACTTATAAGAGAGCTGGAATATAAAGCGGGAGCATTTTGAGGGGGACGCGCCGCGAGTTCGTGTCCCGTCAGGAAGTGACTTGGGAAAAGCAGTGTTTTCTCAAAAGTAAGTTTTTCACTGTTCATTTTGTTACTGTATGATTACTATTTATGCGTTTTTCTTCATTTTTTTTATTGTTTTCATCAATTAGCTATGCATATCTTTTATTAAGTTAAAATGGTTTACTGAAGGCGATTTATTTTTTACATGAGGATACAGGTGTTTTTTTTGAGGCGCCACAAATTTGATAACTTATTTTATTTCTTATCGCAACAAAAACATTAATTACAGAAAATGACATAAACCATGTTTGCAGTTCATTCATCTTGCCACTGATAACTTTCCCAGTGAGATATGTGCATTTATTATCGAGCAGTAGCGAGTCAAAATCGTGAAAAATTATAAAGAATTTATAGTAATTTTTATTTTAATAAAATAGTTATTTTTGTGTATCGTTATAACCAATCGGTATACTCAAAAGTACGTGTCCTATAATTAAGTTATAGCTATTATATGTCGAAGTTTCATATAAATTGATGCATAATTAAGGAAAACAAGAAGAAAGACCCTAGCACCCCCTTAAAGGTAACTCGTATATTTGGAAAAGACTCGCGAGGACATTGAAAAGAAAACGGAAGTCACGCGCGAGGGTAACTCATCTATTTAGCTAGCTTTTGTGAGTGAAAGTGAGTACGTGAGTAATTTATTAATTCTGTTGGTGTAAGACTGAATTCAATAGATTATAGTAAATTAATGTAATTGGTTGTTTCATACACCATATCTTCACTATTACTATATATTTATAAATGCGCATTCATATCGTAAGAGCTCACGTAAAATAAATAATTGTTGATAAACTTGCAATAACTTAGGGGATTCAACCTCTGAGAACCTTCCTTGAACCAACACAACGAAGGTCAATTAATAAACCGGGTAAGGTAAGTCAATTACTGAATCATTGCTTACTTAATTATTATATTCATTATAATAATTCCAATATTGCACTACGAAGTTTATTACAATCTCCACTTCTCAGTTTCTCCTCTTCATTATTCTCCTCCTTTCCATCTCTCATCCCCCCTCCCATGTCTCTTCTCCTCCTCCTCTTCATCATCTTGCTGCTCCTTCCTACTGTTGCTCCTCATAATCATCATCATCCTCTTCTTCATCCCATTCCTCCCTGCTCCTCCACATCCTCTTCCTCCTGCTCCTCCACATCCTCTTCCTCCTACTCCTCCTGCTCCTCCACATCCTACTCCTCCTGCTCCTCCACATCCTCTTCCTCCTGCTCCTCCACATCCTCTTCCTCCTGCTCCTCCACATCCTCTTCCTCCTGCTCCTCCACATCCTCTTCCTCCTGCTCTTCCTCCTCCTCCTCCCAGCACCTTGCACTTAAAGACACTCTGCCTTGTTCCGTCACTCACGTTTCTTTGTCACTCTGGTTTCTGATGTCCCACCTTTTCTCTCTCTCTCTCTCTCTCTCTCTCTCTCTCTCTCTCTCTCTCTCTCTCTCTCTCTCTCTCTCTCTCTCTCTCTCTTTCCACTTTTCTTCCTTTATAATTATATTATCTTTTTTTCCACTTTTCTTCCTTCATATAGTGTCTTTCTTTCTTTTCTCCAAGTATCCTCTTTTATTTCCTTGCTCATTGTTTCCTTCTACCCTTCCTCCTTCCAATTTTCCCTCTTTTTCCTTCTCCTATGAAACCTCACACCAATAGTAGTTAATTTTGCCCTATCTTTCTCCTCCCTCCATTGCCTTCTCCTCCATAATTATCCTTCTACACTGTTTCTATCTTCCCTCCTCACTCATTATCTCTCTTCCTCCCCCATCACGGCTCCCCTGCTCCTCCTCCACCCCCCTCTCCTCGTTTTCCCTCCTTCCTTCTTTTATTATCCCACTTTTTGTTTCATCTCCACCTTATCCTTTCCCAATAAACATTTTTGCTTTGTTTTATCACACCAGGAGTCAGTCTTACATGCCTAAGTTGTCTTGCATACCTAATATCTCTTCTCTTTCTCTCTCATATATAAAACCATGATATACAGTATAACCAACAGATTATTCAGAATGTAGATACACACTGTTAATAAATATAAAAGTGCGTATGTATAAAGATTCAGATTAGTACTGTAAATACCTCAAAGGATTCCGTGTGATGAAAGATAATCTGATGTGTAAGATAGTGAAGTCTTCGTCTAAGTAATTGAGATGTTAAAAGAAAAACATTGAAATAATTGTCGTAACCAGCGAACACGATTTAATACAGACTGGTGTGTGTGTGGGGGGGGGGAGGGGGGAGGGGGGGGGAGGAAACCCAAGAGACTGATCGTGTGTCACCTGCTTCACCCCCAGCTGTCTGTGGGGGGGGGGGGAGAAGAGGGAGGGTGAAGGAAGGCGAGGTGGCTAAGAAAAAGCGTAGAGTAGGTAATGTTTCAGGGTTAATAGCGTAATCTTCCAGTGGGAATTTGTAATCTTTTAAAGAAAATCGTGCAACGTTTACTTAATTAATTTCCAATGAACTTTTTTTTTTTTTTTCTCTAAAGAACTGTTGAATTTATTGTCTGTTTGTGCCCCATATAACCGGTTCAGTGTCAGCCAACTATCGATTTTATTACTTTATATTCGGTATGCAGGAGTCCAGGTAACGTGAAAAAGAAACAAGAATGAAATATTATAAAAATCTAGAATTATTATCTGAGGTAAAATTTAGTATAGGTACCCTTGTACAAAAATTAGGTAAAGATTGATGGCATTTGACTGTTGGTGGTATACGTCAAGTTGAAGTACCGTAGTCTATAGATATGGTGAAGGGGTGAGTGGGTGTGGACGCAAGGGTGATGGGGGTGAGGTTAATATAGAGGAACGGGAGTGAGTGAATAGACAGGGAAGAGAAGACGAATAGAGAAAGGGAAAGGGAGGGGAGATTGAGTGAAGTAGAGGGAGGTGAGTTGAACGGACAGGGAAGAGAAGACGATTGGAGAAAGGAAAGAGAGTGAAGATTAAGTGAAGTATATATAGGGAGGCAAGTTGAACGGAAGAGCGGTATGGAGTGGGCATTAGTGTAGTACTGTAAAGTGATATTAGGGCCGGAGGGAGAAACTCTTATATACATTATAGGTGGAAAGAGGAAAAAGGGAGAGAAAGGAAGAGTGGTTGGTAATGAAATAGTAGTGAGCTGGAGGAAAAAAAATTAGATAGGTATTGTGAAGGTTAGTGAATGAGGGATGGAAGATGGGAGGGTTGGAGTTTGAAGAAGAGAAGGATAGGGGAGTGTATGGGGTAATAAGATAAGAGAGCAAGGTATAGATGAGGTGAGGCCAGGGAAAAGCATGATAGCGTATATGGATGGCGAGAGAGGTGAGTACTGCAGGTATATAGGGATTGGAGATGAGATAAAGGAAGGGCTGAGTAGGTGAGGAATGTCTAGAAGGGTAGATAGAGGTCGAGGGAAAGACAGGTAGCCTATATGGATGGCAAGAGAGGTAGTGAGGTAGGGATAGGGATAGGAGTGGAGATAAGGATAGGGTGAAGGAAGGAAGGAGGTGAGGGGAGGACAGAAGGTAGAGGGAGGCCAAAGAGACATCATTACCCAACACCACAATCACCCCCAAAGGAGTCACCTGAACGACACTGGCAGCAGAGGGAAGCACCGGCCGGGGAAATGTGGTAATGGCAACAATCAAGGCTGGAGGAGCACATCACTAGAGGAGGGAGAAACACACACACACACACACACACACGCACACACAAGGCTTCTTACATAACACTTATATATCACGTTCATTAGTTATATAATCAAGTTACGTTTGTGTTAGACCTCTTATCTAACATTTATTTTTACACCTTTATGTACTATAGTGGTGGTGGTGGGGATGGTCGGATGGATAGGATAGTTGTTGGTGTGGTGGTGGTGATGGTGGTGGTGGTGGTAGTAGTGGTTGTTGAAGTGAAAATGGTGGTGGTTGACAGGATGGATATGATGGTTGTTAATTAGTGGTTGTAGTGGTTGATGGGGGAGTGAGAATAGTGGTGGATAATAGGATGGGTATGATAGTTATTGGTGTGGTGGTAGTAGTAGTGGTAGTAGGAGAAATTGTTAAGGAATGGATGTGAAAATCAGAGGGATGGTGGTTGTTGTCGTTTATTTCTAGTGGACTGATTGGTTTGGTTCATGTTTCAATTGTGTTTTAGCTCTCACTTCTTACACATCACTTTTCCCTCTTCGTTATTACCGTACTGCCCTCCTCTCATATTTCCACACACACTCTTTTTTTTTTATCTCTTTATTAACCTTCGTATGAGACTTCCCCCGCCCCATTCCTTTATTGGATTATATACCCACTGGTCACGTTGTAATCTAGTCTCTCTTATATTTATTTTTCGTGAGGATATTCTATTATTATTATTATTATTATTTTATGAAGCTTTTATATCTTTTAACATTTTTTTTTTTTTTTTTTTTTTTTTTGCCCTCATCTCTTTTACCACTCCATGTAAGCTGGGTTTATTTTATACCTTCACATTTTTTCCCCATGTCTTTATTGGTATATATAATTATTTTTTTCGTTTAACTTTTTTCGACTCTTCCTCTCATGTCGTTTATCTCATAATATTTAGCCGTCCAGAAAATGCTCTCATCTCCTTCACCTTATCACTTCCTGTTGCCTCATATTTACTTTATACATTGGCATCCACGAACCTTTATTTACGATATCTGAGGGTAATTTAAGTTTTTATTGCTGTGGATAAATCTACACTGCTAACATGTAAGAAGAGATACTGTATATTAATTTTATTTAGATGCATTTATTACTCAAATATCCATCCATCGAAATTATATGCACTAAGATTCTAGAAAACATAAAAGTCAATGAAGCACCAGTCACCCCATTCGATTTAATTAAGGACCCCCGTGATAAAGTCATATAATTGAAGTTATACGAGTCCTTCAAATATTGCCACGAAACACCTCCTATATATTATATGGTAGGAGCTTGTTTCGTGGCTTAGTCAGGAGGAATCAGAAGCCTCCAATTATCATACACGATCACAGGGTCCTTAATTAAGTCCTGTAAACTATAATGGGATAAACTGTATATAAATGATTTAATGTTGCATATTTAATGTTCCTTAAGTGTTGATGTGTCTCTGGTCTTGAAGTGTTCTTGATCGTTGAATCTTTCTTGTTCCGTTCTCCACATTAGTTTCTTAGATTTGTTGGCTATATTTTGTCAGCGTAATTTCTTTTCCTGTTCTCCTCCACCCTCTCTCTCTTCTTCCCCCTCTCTCTCTCTTCTTCCCCCTCTCTCTCTCTTCTTCCCCCTCTCTCTCTCTTCTTCCCCCTCTCTCTCTCTTCTTCCCCCTCTCTCTCTCTTCTTCCCCCTCTCTCTCTTTCTTCTTCCCCCTCTCTCTCTTTCTTCTTCCCCCTCTATCTCTTCTTCCCCCTCTCTCTCTTCTTCCCCCTCTCTCTCTTCTTCCCCTTCTCTCTCTTCTTCCCCCTCTCTCTCTTCTTCCCCTTCTCTCTCTCTTCTTCCCCCTCTCTCTCTCTCTTCTTCCCCCTCTCTCTCCTCTCCCCTCCCTCTCTCTCTTCTCCCCTCCCTCTCTCTCTTCTCCCCTCCCTCTCTCTCTAATCTCTATGCAGACTGCCTTGTATATTATTGTGCCATCACTCTCTCACTTTATTCTCTCTCTCATTCACACACTTTATTTGCTTCTCATTGTATTTCTTTCTTTCTCTCCACTTCATATTCTCTAACTCAATTTCTTTTCTCACAATTTCAATCATTTTTTCGTTGTTTCTCATGTTCTGCTGTTCTTTATTTATATCTGAGTGTCTTTAATTATTCGCCTCTATTATTTTTGCATATTTCTTTATCTGGTATTTTGTTTACTATATATTTTCATTTTTATTCTATTTATTTTGCTTTTATTTTTCTTCCATCTCCTTTCCTCGGTCAATACAATCCCCTCCAGTCATCTTCTCCACCCCCTCGTCTTTCTTCAGTTTTTACCTCTTCATACTTCCTTTCTGTCTCTCCTGATTCTCCTTCCTCGTCCTACTCTTCTCTCATTCTCTCATTCTCTCATCCTTTCACTTCCCTCCCGTTTTCTCCCACCACCTCCACATCCTCACTTCTATTCAATTCTCTCTCTCTCTCTCTCTCTCTCTCTCTCTCTCTCTCTCTCTCTCTCTCTCTCTCTCTCTCTCTCACGTTCTGCCTACAACAAATCCGTTCCATTTTCCTCCCTTCAGCCTTTCTCTTCACTGTCCCTATAGTTCCTACCCCTCTTTTTCAACGCACTATATTTTATCTTTTTATTCCCTCTACATCCTCCCTCCCTCTCTCTCACACTGTTTTTTTTCTTCCTTGTTCTTTTTTACTTTGACATTTTCTTTCCTTTTCTAATATTTTCTTTTTCTGTAACATTTTATTTTCTTCCTTGCTCCTTGCCCGTCTCTGTCTCTGTCTATGTCTGTCTGCGCTCGTCTGTTCGTGTTTCGTCTCTTTATGCTTTTTAGTAACAGAGATTCAGAAGCGTATTATTAAACTTCATCTTCGAGGAAATGGAGTTTCGTCGATATATTCCCATTGCAAAGTAATAGGAAACTGCGCAACGGAGAGAACTTTTCCTCGAAAAAGTAGTTTAATAACAATACTCCCCTCAGGCAATACGGTAGTCATGGAGGGTTGGGACATAATATGAAGCTAGGGTTTTCAAAGACTGGCATCAACAAACTCCAAACCTATTTTTATCCCACTCCAGTAGCCAGTGACTGTTGTTGTCTGATATTGGCTGATTGTCGTCATCCCACATCATGGTTTATGTTCCTGGTATAATGATCTTATTGGTCGCTAAGTAACCTGAGGTCCGGTATTCCCAAAACATCTCACTTGTTCGTATGTTTGCATTATTTTCCTCACCATATTTGTGTTTCAGACTCATTTCAAAGCAGTGGATGGTTTTGCTATTCTATTGATATGAACTTATATTACGATTTGGAAGCTGTGCCGGGTCCTAGTAGTATCTTTCCATGAATGAACACTTACGAACAAAATTTTAACAAGACTGAATTTTGCTTTTGTGCATATGGGTCCTGATACTGAAAGGAGCTGAGCATCATCCACCCCTTGGCTATACCACGAATTTATATGTGCAACTGTTCATTAAAGAAACAGGAAAAGTAGGTAGAAACCACAGAGAGACCCAGAGTAAATCAACTCACGTACTACACCAAAGTAAACAATGAAGGAACCACAACAAACAAACATATCAGTCAGTCAAATCTATTACTACAATTTAACTAGCAAGCAAACAAGCAAGCAGGCAATGAGGCAACCACAGCAAACAAACATATCAGTCAAATCAACTACGGCAAAAAAGGCAAGCAAGCAAGCAAGCAAATAAGCAAGAAAAACAGATCGACAAACAGAGTGCTGGCAATTTCCAGCGACCAGACCACCACCACCACAAATACACTCCACTCGCCTATCCAATGTTTACTGTCCTCCCAACTCTACCAGTACACTCTCGTCTCTTTGGTTTGTATGTGTTTGTTTTGTGTGTGTGTTTTCTCTCTCATGTTTGTGGCCCTTGTGTGAGTGTGTGTGCTCTCTCATGTTTGTGGCCCTTGTATGTGTGTGTGTGTGTGTGTGTGTGTGTGTGTGTTATCTTGCTTGTGGCTCTCGTGTGAGTGTGTGTGAGTGTTCTCTTTCTCTTGCTAGTGACTCTCGTGTGTGTGTGTGTTCTCTCTCTTTTTTGCTTGTGGCTCTCGTGTGTGTGTATCTGCATCAGTGACTCACCTCCAAAGCAAATTCCCCGAGACTTTAAGGTTGGGACGTGCATAAGTTAACAATATATTCAACACCTTACTGCCCTCACCTCGACTCCTCAACACTGTAGGAATAACCCGTGGAGGAATATATTTGCCATTTGTGCCGGGTGTGTTGGAAGAGAGAGAGAGAGAGAGAGAGAGAGAGAGAGAGAGAGAGAGAGAGAGAGAGAGAGAGAGAGAGAGAGAGAGAGAGAGAGAGAGAGAGTATGAGAAAATAGATGAAATATTATGAAAGCTTGCATTTTGTGTGTGTGTGTGTGTCATATTAAAATGCAAGGCTTTCCAACCCACATCTATATACGTTTTGGCACCCTTTATATATTGGGATAAGGCGTAGGGCTCCGTACACACATCCTTGACTGTGTGTGTGTGTGTGTGTGTGTGTGTGTTTTGAGTTACAAGAGTCCGTCTGGAATGTGAAGAATCCAAGGAACTTATGTGTGGATTTAATATACCTCTGTTATTTGAAGCATTCCCGATTCTTTTATATAAAACATAACTAAACTACCAGAAAATTAACTTACCTCATAATTTGATCTATCATAACTAAACTTACTACGTCTTTACAATTATGCCTAATCTGACTTTACGTAACTATTCCAAACCAACCAGTTGAGTATTTACTTGATTCACTCGTCCATTTTTTCTTATTTAACCAGTTCCAAAAACAAGTGGAGAAACAACAGCCACGTTATTTGGGGAGACAATTGATTCGTGGAAATAAAATATTTTGTATGTCCAACCAGAGCGACGCGCTCAACATTTCACCTTCCACTTCAACCCTTTCACTCAAAAAAATTGCTCCCACCTCAAAAATTTCCTCCCATATATATATTTGCACATTTCATTTTTTTTGTTTTTTCGTTTCGAAATGTATTAAACGCATAAAAAGAAAAACATATTATAGTGTTTCTATTTCAAAATTGTGTCTCATATCAATTTCTTTTTCCCATTTCAATATTATTTCCCATATCATATTTTTTTTTCCTTTTCAATATTTGTTCAGGTTTCAAAATTTGTTTCCACTTTATGTAGTTTCCCAAATTGGATATCTATCTCAGCTTCAAATCCAGCACAAGTGGAATGTTGCTGGTGCGGCAAAGAAAAGACTTGAGGACAATGTTTAATTTCCTTTCCAATTCAAGATACATAATATATATAGTATTTCCAGATAATTTTTGTTCACAACCTCAAGCTGGCTCGGAAATGTTTTTGTCTGCCTGTACCAGTCCTGATTATAGTCTCTTCAAAGAATCTGGTACAGTACCTTGTTGTTGTAGTGGGTTGTTGGTTGTTGGTTGTTGGTAGCGAGTTCGGCGGAGTGGTGTTCTTAGGTAATTGACTTCACAAGTTTCTTATTCAAGGCTTAATACATTTATTTATATACACTTATATCTACACAGGGAATGATACTGATGTGCCTGGTCTTATATGTATATAGTCTCTCTCTGTGGAGACAAGCCTATAGCCCTTGGAGACAGTTTAAGTTATCCTAAAAACATGCGTCTTTCCCTTGCTTATATCTATTCCAAAACTCAAGAGTTGACATATATGGCTATAATATTTGTTGTCTTATTTCCAGTTGGAAAAGAGGGCGGTCTAGTTTATGGCCACACCCCTTTTCCTTCTCTTACATTTATTCTCCTCTCTCTACTTCCTTAATCATTTATTCTCCCTTTCTCTCTCTCTCTGTGATGCTAGAGAGAGAGGAAAGGTTTAATGGTTTCTGCTCTCCTCTTACCATAACTGTAAACACAAATGCGTCATTGGAGACGGTCAGCTAGGGTCACTCTGTGTACGTGTGTATGTATGTTTGTTCGAGAGAGAGAAAGTGATATTTGAATCTCAGTCAGATCAAGTAGTTAATTAGTCTGTGTGTATGGATGTATGTGGAATTGGACCTACCAGTCAGGTCCACACTGCACGTGGTCGTGTGTGTATAGGGAGTGTTGTGTGTGTGATGGAGAGAGAAAAGACAGACAGCTGTCCTACAGTGTCTTATATCTGTCTGGCTATTAACGACTTTGCTATCTGATCTGTTGTTCCTTGTAGATGCTTTTGTGCAGGGTACAATGCTCGGACCGGCTACCCTACGGCTGGTCCCCAGACGTAATGCTTTATGCTTTATTTAATAGAAGGCCAGCTCACAATATTTGGTAGGGTACATAGAGCCTAAAATAGGAACAATGAATACATGTATAGTAACATAAAAATAAACATAAGACATCGGCACACCTTATATACAAATGAACATAGACAGTATCATCAATACATGAACATTAAAACATGAATATGAATACATTGTTACAAAACATTTTCATCTTAAAATTATTGTGTTTAGCTAGGTGCATGTTATTGTGTGTATTTAAGCTAACCTATGCTACACATTAATGAGAGGGTACCTTGGTGCTATGATGTGGCTGTAATAACAGCTATATGTTATTTTTCCATTAAAAATTAAATCAGTCTACATTGATAGAGTTCTCTTATACAATACAAAATATGATAGTAGACTTTTCCTATATAACATAAAAATATTATATTACATGCCCGAAAGATAAGACATGGGATAATAATCATTGGTACCAAGATTTATTTTGATCAATATATGGAGTAATCAACTTATATAACAAGGATGTTTGGATCCAAGTCTCTTGGAGAACTTAATAACTTCACTTTTCTTAAACAACTGATAATTGGGAGACATTAAACAAGTCGACATTAAATGAAATATGTTGAAAAGTGGAAGAGAGTTTGTTACGTTTTTCAAACACTTTATGTTTACTAGGCCAGGTAATGATTACCCTGGACCGTATTTCACATGAATGTGTCTCTCTATAGTCTTGAACCATGCCAAGTGTAGGGTGATTATGCCAAAGTAGTGTTAATTGTATATCAGGAGGTAAGTATAAATAGTGGAAAATATAATGATGATGAAAGAGAGGTTTGAGTAGCAATAGATATGAATGGACATGCATATAGTGTATGAATAGATTCAAAGCATGTGGAGATTTTTACATCCTTTGGAGAATTCAGTGAAAATAAATATGCAAGACAAACATATAAATGAAGATATGCAACCTGTCACTTTAGGAGTTGTGTGTCACTGATGACATCATCCCTAAGTGTATGAATGATAGTTAATAAGATGGTATTTCATACTAATTTTTCCTTTGCATGTCGTAAGTATTGGAGTGGTATTAATTATGAGTTGATCTTACCTTACCTGCAGTAAATACACTCTTAATAAATTATTGTCATTCCTCTCTAAGTACCTGTACTTCAGTTTCCTGCCCACTAACAGAATTAAATAGAAGCCTAAAAATTTTATGTGATTATTTTCTTTTATTGGTCATATAATGTTATATAAATCGTCTTCAATTTCAGTGCAATGATTTGCACACTGTTACTCTAACTTACCTTGATTTGTAACGACTTGTCCCGTAACCCTTTATTTATTTATGAGATATGTTTGTATACCACTATCTAAGCAGTACCAAATAATGCTCAGTAATTTTCACTGAAAAATTATCTAAACCACGCTCTGGGCTGTGGTGATGGCTCTCAGCCATTATATATTTGTATAATAAGTGAGCAATAATATCTGAGTCGCTGGATTCCTTCCTAGGGCGCCCAATGGTGAAAGGACATTACAGAATATAATGCCTTTAAATCAGTTATTCCATTCGTGTGATCTGTCAACACAAAACTAGTGTATCAGTAAATACATGTAGCTGTAACCACAGCTTAATGGCATAACATTCGTAAAACAATTCAGATATATCATGTAAAGATAAAGATATAGTGATCATATCATTCGTCACCATATTTTATTTATTTTCTTGTTTTTTTCAACTGCTTGATAAATTTCGTCAACGAGAGCTCTCGGATTTAAGACGTCTTCTGTACTGTGTTGTGGTCCTCGTCTGAGCCTGTAGCTGCTGCGAGTATAGCCATAAAAACCGTTATCTATATAGGTTGATTTGGGCCACATCTGTAAGAAAAAATATTATATTTCATAGAAAACCGATCGGATTTTTGTTTGTAATTGATTATATTATTACTATCTGTAGTAGGGATAATATTACTAAGAAGAGGAAATTGTTATGTTCCAGTGATATGGATTGGTTTTTATTTTGGGTGTTAGATTTGCGCGCTTTTTACCAATCTCTTTATCCTGTTTACATATACAATATCAACCGCCTGGTAAAATTATTCTTTATTATAAGTTTATTACCTACTAAAGATATGACTGTGTGAAGTTTTAAACTTCGATCGGGTACCCGTATTATTTTATGTATCACCTGGAGTGAACATTTGAGTTATATGCTGTAGTATATTGGTGATCACGCACTGTTTCATTGCAAGCCTGTAAATTTCTTGTATAGGCAATTACGCAATTTCTTCCTTGCAAGCTTGTAAATTTCTTGTATAGGCAATTATGCAATTTCTTCCTTGCAAGCCTGTAGATTTCTTGTGTAGATTTCTTGTGTAGGCGATTACGCATCTTCTTTCTTGCAAGCCTGTAATTGTGTTGTACATCATGATGAATTTGTTGAATTGCAACTCACTGTTGTTCAGCGAAGTTGTCCCTGTTGTAGCATGGCTTCTGTGTGGCAATTGTTATATCATATAATTATATGAAAGACGTTTCTTGTACGCCATATTGTATTTGATGAGGAGTTTTTCCTTTTAATTTCATATTTTGTAGAGTTTATAGACTGTCATCTTGGTGCAGTCTTTCCATGTGGAGGGATTTCCATTGTTTCTGTGCCACCAAGTACTTGTAGTATTTCACGGTTCTGCCGTATTGTTAATCCATTAGCTGCTGGGAGATATGAGGAGATATGGTTATACAAACGTTTGCTTAATATAGTAGAAATTTGATACCTTTTATAATATTTGGATTAATTTTAAGTGCACTTACTATTTGCGGTTTTTCTTGTAGTGGTGCCGCCACTAAATACCTAGAAAATGGTTAACCATAGGTAATATTTTATTTATGTTCTGATTTGAAATTAGTAAGGAAAGTAGATATTTTCCTACTACGTCCCATGATTCGTCCAGGATTAGTTTCCCGTCATGGAGCATTGCATGTTTCGCACTGAGCGATATATGTCTTGTATTATCTACCCATAGTTTATAGTATATTATATGGAGATTGATTTGATACCTATCTCCCAGGATGTCCTGCTGCATTATGATAAATGGGTAATTAACACTGAGGAAATCATTATTTAATGTATCACTTTTTAATTGGTTTATGAGTCACGTTTACTAAGTTTATTGTAAAGAATCTCATCATAAAGGGAAAAGTTATTTAAGTGACTGTGTAATTCTGGTCCATTATTCTTATCCTCAGAGTTAAATAATATATTTTTATATCTAGCATAGAAATTCGCTAATGTTTATGAACCACATTTAGGTCAAAATTCATAAGTGTATTTGGAACTATAAGACAAGATAAGTGTTTAAGGGATTTGCTACTTTATTTAAATCATCCTGGAAGGTATATCAATAATTATGTGGGAGAAATTCCCTAATGGTTAGATGTTATCTGGCTCATTTTCCCGTTAGGGTTTGAGGTTATAGGAAGATAAGAATCTGGTAATTATTCGCGAAAATTTGTAAAAGATAGCCTACTACGATTTCTCTAAAGTACGAAGTGCCCATAATATTGCTAAAATTTCCTGGTCTGCTACAGAGTAAAGAGTAGCCTGTACATTTAATATTCTCTATGTATTAACACATATCTGACATAGAACCATAGCTATCTCCTTCATAAGTACAGTGTCTAAACCTACTGAAGAAGCATCTGTACACCTGATATTATCGAGATAATGAATAGAATGGGAATGCCAGAATCGGAGCTGATACCAATTTATCCTTTAATAAATCAAAGCTCAGCCGTTGTTCAGCCTCCATACCAACTCTGCACATCTTGAGGAGATTATTTAGAGTGTCAGTTTAAATGGGAGGAAAAATTCTTTACAATGATCCTATATACGAACATAAACCCAAGAGTGATTTTACGTTAAAAGACTTTCATTGTTCGTATTTTATCAGATTGTGTATGGAGCCTAATGGTGGTTAATGCATAACCTATAATTATAATATCATGGTAATAAAATGATTCTTAGAAATTTATGTTTGAGGCCTACCTAATGTAATCTCTGTATAACCTTCTTTTGTTACTTCTTGTAAATGTACCTCTTTAAAAAAATAATTAATTCGTCTAGCTAAGCAATGACTACGTTATTAATAACACTAACACGACAATTGACTATATGCCGAAATGTGGATGGAGCATTACATAACCCAAATGGTCTACAAATGTATTTATAATAACCATGGGAAGTATTAAAAGTTGTAATGGGGTGACTTTATCATTTACTACTATTTTCCAGTTTGCACTGATCAAGTATAATTAATGTGGAGAATTTTATAGATTTTGTTTGACCAATGTTAGACCAAACATCTCTTAAAGGAGGGAGAGGTTATTAATTGTTACTTGAAGCATTATATAATTTGCCTGTAAAGAATTACTGGCCTAAATTCACCATTATTTGTTAAACCAAAAACATTTGACTGTTAAAAAAGGGGGGATTTAGAATTCTTAATAATACATTCATCCATCATTTCATTTACCATGTTACAACTTTCTGCCTAGTAAGAGGTACGGTAGCCTATATGTTTGCGTATAAATAGTTTTTTCCAAAAATTTTACCAGGTAGGACAATCGCATTTCGATAGTGGCTAATATGTTGATAAGATAAAGTGAAAAATCGCGTCTACTGATAATATGTCTAAGTTGCTTCCTTATGTGACTATCACTTTATACCCTTTGGTTAGAACCGATATGATATTTTCCTTGTGGTATTTTAGTTTAATCTTCCATCTGTACAGATCACATATATATGTTCCTTTTCTTTACATGATTATTGGTAGATGATTTATTAAAGAGATAGATAGTAGCAATATTATTATCATTTACATTAGTTAAAGTAGATACATTCCCAGGTTATATTCCCAGACTCTACTAAGAATAGAACACTAATATGTGGCTATACATGAGATGGAAGCTTTACCTTCAATTTATGGACGATAATTGGAGTTAATATAGTAGTACATGCAGCAATGGCCTTAATAAAAATGGAGTAGTTTCCAATTTTTTTTTTTTCAATACATATATATTATATATATATGGGTAACATGACATGGACTTATATATTTTGGCCTGGACAATCCTGTATTGAAATACATTAATTCCTAAAATGTATTATTTTATGTTTAGGATTCATTATTATGAGTATATGGTTAGTTCCCTTATCTAACCGTACAGGAAGGGTTTAGTGTCCCTATTACCTGTAATTTATCGCATGTCATGGTGCATGTCATGGTTGACAATTATATGTCACCTGATTAATCTTGGTTTTTAAATGCCGCTAGGGACCTAACTTGCACAATATGTTAAAGGAATAATCCGATAACAAGATTACTGCTGCTCCTGTGTCTATCATTAATGAGTGTATTACTATGTGATACTAAGACAGGGTTTAATATTATATTATTGATATTTGTGACGACAGGGCCTAGTAGCAGATTTATTTTGGGACTTTTTATGCTATTCTAATATTGTGGTGGTCTCGTTTCATACATCATGTGTCGATTGTGCAAGCCTTGTTTCCTTTTATTAAGGATCATATATTCATCTAAGGAATATGAATTAGACTCATGTGAATGACAGTATTTATGCTTAGATTTGCCTTGATCATTTACTTTAGTATTATATAAATTATAACATTCACTGGTCATATGCTTATTTCCGTTACAATGTTTGCAACGTCTTCCCTGTGATTCCCCTTGATTTGTGGCATCAAATTTAAAATTCTCCTTACCCCTGGATTGAGTAATATGTAATGCATGATGTATGATACGAGATTTCTTCGAATTTAAATCTAGAGACCCTGATAATGTAAGTGCTTTTGCTGGTTCACTTGTATTTATTTTGTCTGTCTTTGTTTTAGTCATTCTTTGAACCCTTGACAATGAAGTATGTAATTTACCATCCCCAAAAACATCAATAAGTGACTGTCTGAATGTGGCATATGACGTTAAATTCTCTGGATCAGAAAAAGCACTTGTGTTTAACCTATAACTGGCTGGACTATTTGGTGCAATATGTTCTCTTACTAATGCTATCCTATGTGCGTCCTGCTCTATATTCGTCATGCAAAACTCCTCCTCCAAATGATGCAAGAAGAGATAAATTCCATATTTTGAATTTTCTCCCGTATAATGCTTTGAATGATAAATGGTGGTAGGTAAGATTTTCATTGTTAGCATAGAAGAGTTAGTATGATCAGAAGTTGTTAGATGATGAGCAGAGACAGTAGGAGATTGTTGAGGAGTAGTCATTGTTGGAGAAAATACAGGATGATATAGTAGACAGATTGAGTTTTTAATGGGGGTATGGTTGGAGAAGTAGAAAATATAGTCGAATGTGTTGGCACCACAGACGAGACAGGGAGGCAGGGGAATCTAGCTCAGAAGCTAATGAATCCTTATCAGGGATATTCGAAGTTATTGTGATACCTTTGTATTAATGGGGGAGAATTCTTTTATTTTATTTTAATTTGGCACTTCTTTTCTTTCTGGGCTATTAATGAGGAACTTAAATTTATCCTAACATGTTCATAGACAAGTGAAAAATAATGTAATGTATTGTAACATGTAATGTGTACCTACTTTTTGTACTTAGTTGCAACGATGATGATGACGAGTTGACGTCTAGGTGGGGTGTCTGACGAGTCTTGAATTAGTTAGCTCGCACACTAACACACTAACAGTCGTTCTTGGAGTGAAGATGATGAATATTGACTTGCCTTTTACGAGAGAATTTACGTAACAAGGTGTCAGCTTGGAGAATGGAGATGATGAAGTGATGACGTTGTCCTTACGTTCCAGGGACGCTCATGGGTAGTGATGAAGTGATGACGTTGTCCTTACGTTCCAGGGACGCTCATGGGTAGTGATGAAGTGATGACGTTGTCCTTACGTTCCAGGGACGCTCATGGGTAGTGATGAAGTGATGACGTTGTCCTTACGTTCCAGGGACGCTCATGGGTAGTGATGAAGTGATGACGTTGTCCTTACGTTCCAGGGACGCTCATGGGTAGTGATGAACTGATGACGTTGTCCTTACGTTCCAGGGACGCTCATGGGTAGTGATGAAGTGATGAACTGAAGACGTTGTCCTTACGAGAGAATTTACGTACAGGAACGCCGATGTGG
Source organism: Petrolisthes manimaculis (assembly GCA_034508575.1). Lineage (NCBI taxonomy): Eukaryota > Metazoa > Arthropoda > Malacostraca > Decapoda > Porcellanidae > Petrolisthes > Petrolisthes manimaculis. Next base: position 157,167 of record JAWZYT010003376.1, read on the forward strand.
TAGTGATGATTGCTTGTTGTGAAGTAGATGAGGTCCCCTTGAAGGTCTAGTTGCAGTTATGTTGAAGCAGGTGGCTCTTGTAGGTGAAGAATTCGTGGGTTATCTTTGTCGTTAGAGGTTGTAAGATTATTCCCACTGAAGAAATTATTTGAGAGAATTTACAAATAAAATCTTCAACTTGTCTTGAACTATGTTATTCACTGTCTCCTGTGAAGTCTACCTTTTTGCAATCTTGTATGTTGCAAAAACACCGCTGCCATCAAAATGTACCAGTCCTGATTATAGTCTCTTCAAAGAATCTGGTACAGTACCTTGTTGTTGTAGTGGGTTGTTGGTTGTTGGTTGTTGGTAGCGAGTTCGGCGGAGTGGTGTTCTTAGGTAATTGACTTCACAAGTTTCTTATTCAAGGCTTAATACATTTATTTATATACACTTATATCTACACAGGGAATGATACTGATGTGCCTGGTCTTATATGTATATAGTCTCTCTCTGTGGAGACAAGCCTATAGCCCTTGGAGACAGTTTAAGTTATCCTAAAAACATGCGTCTTTCCCTTGCTTATATCTATTCCAAAACTCAAGAGTTGACATATATGGCTATAATATTTGTTGTCTTATTTCCAGTTGGAAAAGAGGGCGGTCTAGTTTATGGCCACACCCCTTTTCCTTCTCTTACATTTATTCTCCTCTCTCTACTTCCTTAATCATTTATTCTCCCTTTCTCTCTCTCTCTGTGATGCTAGAGAGAGAGGAAAGGTTTAATGGTTTCTGCTCTCCTCTTACCATAACTGTAAACACAAATGCGTCATTGGAGACGGTCAGCTAGGGTCACTCTGTGTACGTGTGTATGTATGTTTGTTCGAGAGAGAGAAAGTGATATTTGAATCTCAGTCAGATCAAGTAGTTAATTAGTCTGTGTGTATGGATGTATGTGGAATTGGACCTACCAGTCAGGTCCACACTGCACGTGGTCGTGTGTGTATAGGGAGTGTTGTGTGTGTGATGGAGAGAGAAAAGACAGACAGCTGTCCTACAGTGTCTTATATCTGTCTGGCTATTAACGACTTTGCTATCTGATCTGTTGTTCCTTGTAGATGCTTTTGTGCAGGGTACATGCCACTTCTACCATGTTTTTAGAACGCTTCGATGTCAAAATAATTCGTGAAAGGATTTACTTAGGTCGCTTCAGTTGGATGAAGAAACGAGGAAATATTAAGTATTATGATCAAAGCAATTTTTTAATCTGTTGTCAGAGAAACAGGAAATGGGCTAATTATTTCAGAAAATTAGCTTGTTAATGACTTCAAAGAGTCTATTAAATATATTCATATATTAAAAAATCTAGGATGCATGTATATCATGCAAATCATCAAACACATCCACACGTGTTTCTCTCTCTCTGTGTGAATGGTGGTCAAAGAAATAATTGTCAAAAATTTAGTTATTTATGATTGTCTAAAAGTAACTGGATACTGATTGGCTCTAAATACAGTACTACCAAAGTTCATTATATGGATGTATAATTTATGTGTTGATAGTCTGCATGTATAACAGAAGCGCGCACACGTATCAATTTACCTTACGGTATATTGTATAATTATTTAATGTTCGGTGCAATAAGTTCATATAATTTTCAGTTTATTCCCCAAGAATATTTGTAGAAGAGAGAGAGAGAGAGAGAGAGAGAGAGAGAGAGAGAGAGAGAGAGAGAGAGAGAGAGAGAGAAAGAGTGAGAGCGCAAAGTTTGCCTTCACGTCCAATCAAGCGGTTATGTTCAATTTCCTCTGCTGTCGCTAGCTCTGATTCATTCCTCTTTATTTTTGTGCAGTGCTTTGTTGATTTTCATTGATGTTGTGCTGTGCTGGGTTCCGTGTTTAGGGTCCATGAAAAAAAGGTGGAGATGATGAACATGATATTTTTTCTATATATGCAAGTATGAAAATCAGTAATTCCTTTATTAGTCTGGTGACGCGAAAGTGGACGTCGTGTAATAATTGGAATTCTCGCCTATTGGTTATTTCATATGGTGTTGTGCCTCTTCTCGGTCATTAAGCTTACCGTGACGATTATTAAATTATCATCTATCCAGGATATTAATGTGTCGACCGGTAAGCAAATTAATCTGTTCTGGAATATTTAATTGAAGTAAATTTGTATTAGTTTTTCATCAGCGGAAAATCGGATCTCAAGTGCAAATAAATAGTTGATCGAAAACAAACCCATAGAATTATAATAGTAATTTGCGTTTAAAGATTTATTTTCCTGTATATAATCGGAGGCCAGTCTTAAATGCAATGAAAATAACCTTCATAATAATGCACTGGATCGTAAGTGGGTTTTTTTTAGTACTGCATAAGAGTAACTTAATTCTTGCAATCGTACGTAATTGGCAAGTTTTCCCTTACCACTTTTGACCAGGAGATTGTGGGTTGCTCATTGTCTCCCCCAAAACAAAAAATAAATACATTAATAAAAACGCTATCTTCTAATTTCTGGAAGCTATTCATTCCAAACATGCCGCAGCATTACACTTAAAAATATTCCAAACTGGTAAAATTATATGTAGTTATAAGTAAACACGAAAATGTGTATATATTAAATTTGCAAATGACGGAGCTCAAATAGTTTTTTCTTGTTTTGAATTCATGTTCCTTATATATTTTATCCTAGAGGTATGATGATCCTGGTGCGAATGTGTGTGTGTGTGTGTGTGTGTAGGGGATGGGGGGGGGGGGGTGAACACGTATACAGTAGGGTACGTACGGTACAGTACTTGCTTTAACCACACAATTTTCAGTCTCCTGTACTGTACTTAACTCACACTTACTGACTACTAGTTCGTACTTAATACAGAACCATATATCGGAACGTCAATATTATTTTTGTATCTTTGCAAAATGTTAATGAAGAATAAATACAATCATGGTATCAGTAAAATGTTTATATGTTGCCAGAACGTGAGGAGAATGTTGGTCAGATCAACAATTAAGGGGAGGGTATAGTTTTGACATTTTTGGAGATTATGATTCCTCCAAACTATTCCAGGCAACAGGATACCATTATTTTTTTTCATCTGGGTCTGTTTCCTGGCATACTTTGGAGGAATCAAGGCACTCCAATCTATCAAAAGTATACTCTCCCCTTAAGCTTCTCTAACTTGTCATGAAACAGTAAAGAGTAAAGGGGATACCGGTACTACACTTCTGGTATTTTGGAGCTCCTTGATTCCTCCAAAGTATGCTAGGAAACAAGACCAGAATTACAAAAATAATGATAGCCTGGTGCTTGGAATAATTTGAAGGAATCAGTTGCTCCAGATTTACTAACAATGTACTAACTACTCCTTACGGTAAAATTATCTGGTTTTCCATAATTAATACCTTTGTATGTTATAAAAATAACCCTAAAATTCCTGTAAATTCACAAGAAATTATTTGAGTATTGAGTGAACGTTGTATGTGCCGGCATGAATCCCTAAAACCACAATATTCTCAGGTGGTCGGCCTTGAGGGATTCATTACTCAAGAGGCAATATCCGCTGCCAATGTTACCAAGTCTGTTATGGTGCAGGGAAGAGGAGACTTTTGTACACTGCCCAGGAGTTTCTCGCTATATTTGTTGCTTATATTATACTGTATACGGTATATATTTGACTCTGACTTTAATTTATTTTACCTGGGTTATTCTAGATGGATTTGATCTGAAATGACTGAGTTCGTAATCTAATTCACCTCGCCTCGCTTGAAATAATCAATTTAACTTGATTTAAGTTATGGAGAACCAAACCTGTTTCCAATCTGACGTCATTAGATAGCATATTTTAATTTGGATTGACCAGAACCTATGCTAACTAACAGAACTAACGCTAATGTATCAAACAAAGTCTATCCTATCCTAGTCGAAATTAAGCTAACATATTCTAATTTAACACAACTTCTACATGATAATCCCCTATATGGAATAATCGATGTTCCCTGTGTCCTACCAGAGATGGGAAAGCCTCTATGTGCTAAAGATCTGTTCCATTAATTACCTGGCGATTACACTTCAACCTGAACCCAAAGTGTAATTAGGAGAAGTCTTAATTACGCAGCCAAGGAGATGAAGAGTCTGTTGAAGCCTCGAGGAATGAAATGAATGTGAGGGAAAATAATTCTGCTGGATAATCATACTCTTCTTCAACCCTGAATAATTAAGCGAGCTTTTTCTTGGGAGTAAATTGATGGGTTACTGATTCCTCCTAGCTATGACAGATAATTAACCATATTCTCTGTGTACTAATATGGGAAATGTTTTGTGACAATGAAAGACTGAAGGATTGATTCTCGAAAATAACTTAATTCGTTGATTCTCGAAAAATCACTTGAAGTTTGTAAATCATAGTCTCGTCAATCAGTGCACTAAACACTCAAACATATCCCCACACAAGTAAAATAAAATGATTGTGGCATGATTTATTGAAGTCCATTTGACCTCTCCACTACATTAACAAGCACAACAACAACAACAACAACAACAAATAAAACATTATTGATTCCATTGCAAGACTCACCTAAATAAAGGGAAATGGTATGTTCACAGTGAGGTGCTGCAAAAAGAAGAAAAAAATAAGATAAAAAGTAGTGTTATTTTGACAGTGAGACTCCGAATATAGAAAGGGGCCTCCACTAACCAAACATACGTATCCACCTGCTGGGTCCTTCCATTATTGTGTAAGAGTATAGGGGAAGGGAGGGAGGGGGGGGGGAGTTCCAATGAGGGGTTGGCAATGGCCTGGTTGTCGACAAACTTAAGATCACTCAAACAAAAACAAACAGACAAATAAAAAACAAACATAGAAACACACACACACACACACACACACAAATAAAGAGAGCCTCTTGGGGCGTGACCAAATTACCAAAACATCCCCTGCCATCCATACGGTCGACCAAATGAGACAGCCACAAGGGAATCCCGCCCATGTGACCTTAGCTGACTCAGGGTTCGACTCGGGACAGCAAAAACTAGTCTCTGTCTATCGTGTTGCAACATATGCCAATTTGCATATATATTATAGAACATACTGTGTCTTTAGGGAATGCATAATGACTAATTTGGTGTATAATTTGTATCACTGAGTATTATTGAAGCCTTTACCACCTACAGTACTCCCCCAGGATAATTAACTCGTCTGAAGTTAGTCATATTATAATGAAATGCATCAACACATACACTTACAGTAATAGTGTTTTTATTAGCTTGTAAATACTTGTGTTACATCATGAAATTTTACGAATGTTTCTTCAATAAATATTAAAATCTTTTGCAGTCAATCTAAAGGTGAATTTTACGCTATTAATCACTACTCCAGAAGACCTTCCTTCATATATAATTCCCTTTGATGTCAAGCTTATAACTTCTTTCATTACTTGCCAGTGATGTCAGACTTAGGATTACTCACACCACTAGCCAATAATATCTGCCAGTGGTCTCTTCATATATTATCACTTTATGTATTAGTTCATGCTGCTATTAATATCACTTTATATGTTAGTTCATGATGCTATTAATATCATTAGCCCGTAGCGATATCTTTAGGGCATTTTATATCAAATTCTATGATGTCACTCTCTGCCCAATACTATAAATATTTGTCTTTCTTATATGCACTTTATTTATTACAGGTTTATATATACCCGTAAAATGCTATAACACTCAAACGGGAAGGAGTATCCCAAATACCATCCCCAAAGGAAGTACGCTGCCTATTTTTAATATCCTCGGAAAGTCGATCTCCCTTTGATCTATATATAACATTCTCTCATCATCCGCCTTCCATCCTCAGCCTCCAATCTTTCACCTTGTTGCTCAGACCCAGGCGGGTGTGTTGGCCTGGAAAAATATTACAGGTTTCTTTAAGTGCTGTTAGTCTTACGTTTGAAACTATTCTTCATATTAGTACTTGGTGTTCTAAGGCATTTCATTCAGGATGCGGTTGTCCGAAAATGTCCCACTGAGTCGACCAATCATTCATGGGATCAGTGTGAATAATATTACTGCTCGACGGGAACTAAATCATTGTAGAACATATTATGGCCGATGTCAGCAGGAAAGTGTTCTGTTGTGGGAGAATAATTTGAAAGCGTTACCGATTTAACCGTACCTCGAGACAGTTCTACTCACTTTGTTTGTGAAATACTCGTCTGGTTCCCGGAAAAATATAGACAAGAGGATTTATTGATCACTCTCCCAAGTCGCCCACAGCTGCATGACGACCCTCTTATACCGTACAGATATCAAGAGCCACAAATACTGCCCCCCAACCCCAAGCCCACCCTCCATCCCCCTTCTTTCTTCCATGAGTTTCGGGGTTCACCTTCAGACGGGACTTTTGACCCTGACCCCTGAGCACTGTTGTCAATTATTAAGTGTTATGAACATGTAATATTTACAAGAGAATATTTTTGGAAGTGAGAATAATTAGAGATGATGATGGCTTTCGTACACACACTATCATTTTCATTTCTAATAATTAATAAATATAGACAAGTGTATCGAAAACTCAAAATACGATCCTTAGAAGGATTTATGTTAAATGTTGCACTATTGCTGACCGTGTCTTGTAAGTCTTAGTCTTGCCTTGGCTTGGCTTGCCTTGGCATGGCTCGTGTGTGGTGTTGGTGTGTGCAGGGCATGTACTGATTATCTAAAGTGCTGGTAACATCCCGCCTCAGCAAGCACTAAACCGCTTGAATGTGCCTCCTTGGGACTGGAACCTGATACAGAGGTCATCAGCGATCTCATGTCCATCCCATTAAATCTTATAATACATTCGGAACCTGTTAGAGATGTTTTCCGGACACGTATATATATAGTACATACTTATGGATGAGCTGCATGGCAACACATACCTATTATATACATTTGCTGAAATATTAATCAGTAAAAATAAGAATTGAAGCTCTTTTGTGTAAACAGTTACAGTAACGTCTATAGTTCTATTTTGACCTACTCCAGTCGATTATAATGTATCAGGAATATTTACCTAGAAACACTTATATAGTAACTCCAATTAATTAAGGCAACAGAGAAGAGGTCACATGTAGTCAAGGGTTAATTCAAGGTGTACCTCGATGACTTATAAATAATGGTTCATGACTGTTATCCCGTGAAGGCATCAAGGTTCTGCAGGTGTTGGTGGAGCTGGAAGCCTCGTCACACCCAGGCAGATGCACTCACATGTATTCTGGTTTAAGGGAAGAACCTCATTTTGATTAACTGAAGAGCTACTGATTCTTCCAAACTATCCCAAGAAACAAATTAATCACCTCAGTGTTACTGATAAGGGATGTGTTTAGTGATATAATTTGGAGGATAAAGGAGTCCCCTATTCTGCCGTCAAGAGGGAATGATTTTCCAGGAACATGAACTTATGCAGCGGATTGGTATTTGTCTATTTTGTTTGTGACGCAAAAGTTTAGAGTTGAAAATGCCTGATTCCATCCCTTTATAGCGTGAGTAGATTTTAGAACTACAGTGTATTTATAAAGAAGGGAGACAACAAATATCCTCTTGTATAATTATATAAACTCACCCAGGCTGTAAAAACGCACATATGGCACCAAACACACTTTATGATTTAGTGATTTGGTATCTTGTTGATTGGTGTTCACTTAAAATGTAAATAAAATGTGTGTCAGTCGCTTTGTTCAGTCTATTAATACTTTGATATGTTTGAATGTATGTGTAGTGCCAAGTCTGAGAGTGATGAGGCAACTGACGCACGGGCAACACACCTGCGTGCGCTGTATCTCACCTGTCCGGATCTTTATTGACTGTCAATTATCCCGAGCGTGAGAGGATTAGCACTTCTAAAACCAGTGTTACGGGTTGGATGGATGGCCGCTACAGTACACATCACAAACTTTGCTTGACGGGGTTCGGTGAGAAGATACGGCGTACGTTTCTTGTTGACTGTGCATATGAAAAGTTACATTATTTGATTTACACCAGCCCTCGTCATGAAACTGTTTTAAATAAGTAAGAACACGTACAGTACTTGTTATCGGCATCAGTAATCACCAGTATGGTATGTATGAGGTAAATGTTTAAATAATATTCTAGGAAGATATGACTGTCTTGCCGTATTATTGTTATAATAAACATGAGTTGTTGTTGTTGTTAAATTCTGTTTTTAACAGACCACAGCTTGAAGTGATCGTACAGATTATAGTTGGCGAAGGTATGCCAAGTCTATGAACATTTTAGCATAATATGTTGTGTTGTGAACTGATGACCCAATTGTAGCCAGCAAGGTGCACCTGTTTGAGAGGAGAAAACACACGAACACACTTTCTCATATACCATAATAATGTATGAGGAATGAGGAGTGTCAGTATGAAGAATGAGGAATATCAGTAAGAGGTATGAGGAGTGTCAGTATGAAGAATGAGGAGTGTCAGTATGAAGAATGAGGAATATCAGTAAGAGGTATGAGGATTGTCAGTATGAGGAATGAGGAGTGTCAGTATGAGGAATGAGGTATGAGGTGTCAATATAAAGAATGAGGAGTGTCAGTATGAGGAATGAGGAGTGTGAGTATTATACGCTTTAAAGACAAACGGATTAAAATATTAACTTATTTTTTCTATTGCAGGTACGTGTTTACATCATTCTGGTTCCGGGTAGCAGTGGGTGTAAGTACAATTTTTATTAACATTTATTTTTTACTTGTATTTTTATTACTTTTTTTGTTTCCTAGTAAGGGAGAATTTACATTCAGTGATGTGGCTCCCCTTTGGTCACAGCCACTCCCTTTAACTTTTTCAACTGTCCCTCCTATTTCTTCTGCCATATGACCTCGCTGTTGCGGTGCCTAAGTTTAACCATTTAATACCTCCTTTCCTTGCGTTTCCTTCATGGTTACTATCCCAACTCACTACTATCATCTTCTCCCACGGACGTTCTACACTTTACAGGGTCTTCCAGTCCCATAGGTGTCTTCATTCATCTGGTTGGAAGTATATGGTTGGTAATCTAATGGGCAGAGTTTATAAAGATCACATTATTTTCCCACCGAGGAATATTTAACCCACTGGCCTTCGTGGTGTCAAATTATTTAGAGAAGAAGTTGTTGTAAAGTTAGGTTTTTACTGTGTGTTCAGTCACCTAAAAAGGTATATGAAACGTGGAGTGTGATCGTTGTGTAAATGAATAATGTAAATTTTGTTATGTCGTTATAGTATTCGTGTTTCTTCCGGGAAGTCAAGTCTGTTCTTTTCATACGTTATATTTAATTTATTTTTCTAGCTACAGTAACAGTGTCAGGACGAGCACAACATATTTAATTCACCAGCAAACTCTCGTACAATAAAGGCGTTGAAAAAATAATGGGAAATATGACTAGACAAACTGTGAAGCGTCGGATGAAACGTGTCAACATTTCACTGCCAGGGGTACGGAAGTCTGTGATGCTGCCAAGGAATGTAGCGATGGTCGAAGGAAAAAGTATATAGCTTCCTGTTCAATATATTTCCATATCACATAAACATAAACAGACGACGACAATGTTGTATTTTGTTCTGACTACCTTACAGACACGTGCGATAAACCTGTAATTACCTGAATTTTGAACCCAGTAGCATTGTACCGTCGTTTGAGACATTTGATGCGCTCCAACGAATTCTTCCTACAATACAACAATACAATTGATACATTTTCAGCAGCCATGAAGGACTTTAGGACCGAAGCACCGAATCAGTTGTTTTTAGCTCCGGCCTAAGCCGAGAGCTCTAGGTCTTATCGTAATTATTCTTGTTCTTGGGGCGACCACTTCTTAAAATGGGTTCAATTGACTCACTCACTCACTCTCTTCCTCCCATCCATTTTCTTTTACCAACATTGAATCATGTATTCGAGGGATTCACCCTCTATAAAAAGGGTTCATTTTCAAAATTTCAATATAACCATATGAATACGAAAATCCAGATAAAACATAATTAATATTTTTGAGACCTTTACATATGGATATTTTATTATTTCACTTGAATCATTAAGAGCCAGAGCTTTTGAAGGGTTTTCCTTCATGTTCTTGTTTATATACAAATCACCGTGCTGGAGAAAACGTTTTGGTTAGTTCCCGTCCCGCCAGCGAATCGGAGACTACAGATTCCTCCAAGGGGGCATTAGGAAGCAATATTTATGCCTGGAGATTCTGTTTCGTTGTACAGGTTGGAGAATTACGTAGACTCCAGTTTCCATGCATCACAAAATTAATCACTAAAGTATAACATAAAAAGTTTCCCGTTCAATTCAGTTCAGTGGAGGGAGTCGATCACGAGAGTTAATTACACATCATACAGGTAAATTAGGATGATGCTGATGTTTGATATTTTAATTACCGGAAAACTGGGTCCGTTGGTAATGTGCAAATTATAATATTCGTACAGGACCTCTGTTCATTGGAGTCAGGATTGCAGGATATTTAATCTGTGTTGAGTATCTGGATGTAAGCTTCACACACACACACACACACACACACACATATATACACACACCGACACACATATACACACACACACATACATACACACACACTCACATATATATATACACACACACACACTATCCTCTGAACTGACACCCAGCTGCTGTTCATCTTTCCCTCCTCTGATCAAACATTCATGCATCTGTCTGTACGTCCACTATACTGTACATCGTCCATCTGTCTATATATCCACCCATACATCCATACAATTACAATTTTTCAGCATCCGTACCTCACGATCCATTATCCCCAGGCCTCCATCCCCCCCCCCTCTCTCTCTCTCTCTCTCTCTCTCTCTCTCTCTCTCTCTCTCTCTCTCTCTCTCTCTCTCTCTCTCTCTCTCTCTCTCTCTCTCTCTCTCTCTCTCTCTCTCTCTCTCTCTCTCTCTCTCTCTCTCTCTCTCTCTCTCTCTCTCTCTCTCTCTCTCTCAAACATGCATATATACACACAAACACACGCCCTCATATAAACAAGGGCACGCAGTCAAACACTCGCTCTCTTTCGTACACCCACATAAATTTATAACAGACTCCTTCATTAACACACACAAATAACTCCCACACTCTATCTATACCTGCCCACAAACAGAAGACAACACAATACAACCATACCCCCACCTCCACCCCCACCCCCTACTTCTCCTCCCTCCTTCCATTACCCTTTTCTTTCTCTCTCGACACCCATGACCATAAATTTCAGACAACTTACGCCCTCGTCTTTGAGTCACCCACGCCCCTCCCTCCCACGCAGCATTCAACGCGCCCCCAAGAGTGACGAGGCGGTGTGAAGGTTGGGTGACGTGTTGGTGAAGGTTAAGCTACGCAGTTATATAATTACATGAAATAAAAGAGTTATATATATGGCTACACATTGTTATTCATCGTAGACTTTGTGAGAGAACCCCTTCTGGAAGGGAGACCCTTATTGTACCAGTCGATGAAAGTTAGGTAAGGTGAAACCCTACTTATGTTGACTAATTAGTCAGGAATTGTCGGTGTGGTAAATACTAATTGGAAATATGGGGGAAGAAAAGTGAGCTGATATTTTGAGTAAGCAGTATGACTGTATTAGTTGTAAAATGTCCTTGGTAGATATTGATATAAGTACATTTTTATTAACTCTTTCTGCCGTCCTTCTTCGATAATAATCTTAATTACGCAATAGAAAAAATATTGTTTTTAATAATGGTCTGCTTCTTGGGAATGAGGGTTAGCTTTAACTGATTTACAATCCGAGGGATAAACCTCACTGGGTCTTAATTAAGAGATCCGTAACAATGTGTGAGTGTGAGCGAAGGGGAACATTGTAAGGTGTGCGATGGATTGAGTAAGTATAACTGAGAGTTTAGTAAGATTTTAATGAGAACTGGGTACGGGATGGTAGAAGGATGAGTAAGGATATTTGGAAGGATTACGTTTGGACAGAGAAACAGCAATTCCACCTGTTGATGTTCACTCCACCACCTGTTGACCATACCTACCTCCACTACCACCACCACTATACCTGTTGACTCCACCACTGCCACCATCTGCCAGTTCATTGTCATCAATCATTTATCAATTTTCAATTCATCAATTTATCATTCATCATTCAAAATTTACCAATTCATCATTATCATTCATCATTTTCCAATTAATAATTTATCAATTAATCGTTTATCAATTCACCATTCATCCATTATTCAATTTAGCATTCATATATTTATCATCATTGACGAAGAGATGGAGCTAAGCACACCAATACTATGCATGGGTTTGAATCTGTCAACCCTTATATATCCACAATCTCAACTTTCCCTCCTTTCACCTTCACTTGTATCACCACCAACACAAGCCACCAACACAAAGATAATCCCTCCACAGTCTATAGTCCAACCAATCATTATAATTGTGCCTGGCTGAAATCCCATCAGAGCCACACTCACACAATCTAATGATACAAAAATCACACGCACACTATTTCTGGTTCATTTTGGTAATATTGCGTTTATAGATAAAAAGTTCACTAATTTCTTTTTCGCGGGTAACGGTTAATAGAGTGGTCGGTGAATGAAAAAGGGATTTAGTAGTTATGAATGAACTGGTTAATCATTGTGGTTATTGGGTGAATTACTAAATGGTTGTGGCTAATGGGTGTACTGTAAAGGGTTGTGGTTACTGGTGGCTAGATATTGAGTGAACTGGTTATTGTAGGTATTGGGTGAAATGGGTAATGGCTGAAGTTCATGTCGTGAGTGAGTGAGTGAGTGAGTGATGATTAGGGGCTGGGCGAGTGAAGATTACATTTGATAAGAGATAGTGGAGAGAAAAAATGTGTGAGGTGTGAATGTAGTGAGTGGTGGGAGCATGAGGAGTGAAGTTTGACTGACTGTGAGTGTGATAAGAGTATGAGTGAGTGACGTTACGGGAGTGGAAGGAGAGAGAGAGAGAGAGAGAGAGAGAGAGAGAGAGAGAGAGAGAGAGAGAGAGAGAGAGAGATAGCAGACGTGAGGAAAAGAGATTTGACACATGCACCTAAAAGAACGTAAAAAAAAAAATTATCGGGAAACTGGAATGAGTGAAGGTCGGGAAGGAGAGTAAAATAAAATAATAATAATAATAAAAAAAAGCAAGTCAGAACCGTGAGTAAAAAATGAGAAGCTAGCCCGCCTCACCACGACTTCAATCAAAATATCCTACTGCAAATTACTACTGACACGAATCCAATATAATCCAGGTATGGCATTGAAAGGAAATCTTGCCATGAAGTTGAATATATTTTAATGCGAAGGATTTTTTTTATATTTTTTTTATTCCTTTGTACGTTTTATTTCTTGATAGGTATAGGATAATCTGGGCCAGTTTCGAGTGAGAGGTAAAGGGGCATGCAGTTTATATTATAGTGTTTGTAAATCTGGAGCAACTAAATTCCTCCAAACCTTTCCAAGCAACAGACCACCATTATTTGTGTTCATCTATTCCTAGTTGTTTCCTGGCATACTTTGGAGAAATCATTGCACTCTAATGTACCAAACGTATACAATATATTATTCCCTTGAGTGAGAAAGTATGTGATGAAATAATGTAAAGTGAGTACCTACACGAAGAAGAATGTGAAGTGGGTGAGAGTGCAAGAGTGAAGAATTCTATATGTGGTGTGCTGACGTAAACGAGTGAGAGGAAAGAGTGAGAGTGAGAAAATGGAGGGAGACAGAATGGAGTAGGAGGAGAAGGATGGAGTTTTGGGAAGAGAGAGAGAGAGAGAGAGAGAGAGAGAGAGAGAGAGAGAGAGAGAGAGAGAGAGAGAGAGAGAGAGAGAGAGAGAGCTTATAGAGGTTTGGGGTGCAGAGAACAAGAATGGTAAGTAGGCAAAGAGGTACGAAGGCGACGGGGTTGAAGGAGGTAAAGAGGTTGGCAGTTAAGGGGAGAGGGAGAGTAAGGAAAGGGTTTAGGGCAGTGAGGTAAAGAGGTAAATTCGTAGGGAGAGAGGGAGAAAGGCAGGGAGATAAAGAAGTAGGCAGGTAGGGGAGAGGGAGAGTAAGGTAAGGAGGTAAAGAGGTAGGCAGGTAGGGAGAGAGGTAGAGTAAGGCAAGGAGATAAAGAAGTAGGGAGGGTGTAAGTGAGGGCAGGGAGGTAAAGAGTAGGCAGGTAGGGAGAGAGGGAGAATGAGGCAGGGTGTGAGTGAGGGCAGGGAGGTAAATAGGTAGGCAGGTAAGGAGAGAGGGAGAGTAAGGCAGGGAGGTAGAGAGGCAGGTAGGGAGAGAGGGAGAGGGAGAGGGAGAGTAAGGCAGGGGCTGGGTGTGAGAGAGAGAGTGAGGGCGGGCAGGCTATAGCGAGGCAGTAAGCGTGTGACCGCGGAGTGAGACAGGCGGTGGCGGGGTGTGTGTGTGTGTATGTGTGTGAGGCAAAGCTCTGGTGAGGGGGCTGACACACTTGTTGCCCCTCGTAGTACGTACCCTACAGCACTCATCTTTTTCTTTACAACACACTACTGTACCGTGGAGGAACGCTAATGTACCGTGCGTCTCAACTGTACCGTCAAACACAACTGTACCCTCCAAACAACCCTGCTCAATACTGCACCATGCAACACTTCTATATTCTGTTTTGTGAACGCAACATTGATATACAACACTGCTAGCTATACCCTGTGTCAACAAAAAATATTAATCATCCTTGCAACACTACGATCCTGGGCAATAAAACCACATCACACAGCTAATCTCCCTTGCAACACAAACGACTATATTAAACAACACCATCAGTCTTCCCTGCAACGCAACACTTTTTTAAAATAGCTTTGTAGCAGACCATACTAATCTCACAGTAACAGTAACAGGAAACACAACCGTTCTTGCAACACAGTATAATTTCCCTGCAACACACTCATATCAGTGTTAGTTTTCCTTTCTGTACGGCCATAACTACAACACAGCCTTGTCATGCAACACACTCTTATCATGAGACGCAACAGTCAAGCAACACAGCGGTCTTGTTTCAATGCTTAAATAAAACACCTACTGCCCACATACTCTGCAACACACTACTATCATGCAACACCCATTTATCATGCAACACACCAAAACTATTCAATTTAGCATATATAGGCAAGCAGCGCAATAAATGTCATTGTATTGTAGCAGAATACTGTGTTGCAACCCCATACAATGCATTGAAACCCAACCCTACACTGCAACACATCTATACACTAAAACAGAACATCCTTTGCCACACTACCATATCCTGCAACATACGCTGCAATACAACATCAATTTTCTGCAACAAGACCATACCAATAAGCTACACCCTGCAACACTACCAAACCTTCCCCTCCCCCAAAAAAACATTATTCCCTTCAACACTATACCCTTCTCCCTCGCAACATATCACATCCTGCAACAGTACCTTCCTTGCAACATGATGCCCTCCAGTACGACCTCATACAAACCAGTGGTCGCGTCTGACAAAACCCAGTGTAATATAATTAGAAAACCCGATTGACGTGCCTAAGTACAGTCCTGGACAATGATTTCTCTTCATAAGTTCTCTCTACTTCACCATCAACAATGTTTTCCAGTCCCTGTGGTTATAATAAAGCCGTGTATAGCCTACCGTTAGTCGGAAAGAAAGTAAAAAAAAGTTTTGAAAGATCTAGTTTTGAAAGAGAATCATTGTCCGAAACTTGACTATTTGGTTCTCCATGACGCGTGAAATGTGGCCAAACTAGCCGTGAAAAGTAATCCCACTTTTGAATATAGCTGGAAACTGCTCTGGTCTTATCACAAATTCGTCGAGGTGGAATTTATTACGTTAATAAGAAATTTAGAAACGGTGGGGAAAATGTGCATAAATGGTGATGACCCCGTATTGGATATAATGATATAATAATATACGGTAATAATACCTTACGTAATGTATGATTACGGGTTGGTACTTACTGGAAACCTAGTAAAAAGATCATTATATTATCATCATATTGATTTGTACACGGATTTCTTTGAGGAAGACGACCACAAGGAGACTATACCTTGAAACCTGCAGATTCTGTGACCTTAAAGTCTTCCATAATTAACACTGAGGTTTGGTTGACACTCACATGATGCGTCAGTGATTAATTACTGTAATTTTACTCATCTTATGTTAATTAAGCCTCATGTTGTGTGGTGTTTAGATATCTTGACGAGTGAGTACTGTTCAGGTGCCCTAATCTTTAGTGACAAGCCAATAGAACTATAAAAGTATTGGGTAATAAATAAGAGTTGATGTGGAGATATTATACTATACACGCCTTTAACCAACATCTGGCATACAGCCATATTCAACACTAAAATAATGGTTGGAATGCCGGACGGAACCTTTGCCTCACACTTGTTGTAAATTTTGCTGTCTATAAGTGTGTCAGAAATCAGCAGTAGAGGAATATACAACCTTAGAATTACCTACAGACAACTGACAGGTCTTATGTGAAATGCTTACATTGTTATATATATATATATATATATATATATATATATATATATATATATATATATATATATATATATATATATATATATATAATATATTATATACATATATATATATTTTTTTTTATCTTTTTGGTGAAATGAAAAGCTTCCAATTTCTCCAAACTATGCCACGGCCTCAACAATAGGTCTGGTTTATGTTACAGTTTGAAGAATGCAATACGTTATAGCGTTTCAGTTTTTCTTTCAAAGCGAAGATCCCCCCCCCATAAGTAATAAGTGTAGCCATACCGGTACTTCTTCATGGGGAACAGTTAGAAGAGTTTACTTTGCGATCAGACTGGATGGCTAGTGAGTGATTCAATCAAACTAGAGTACAAAACTATCACACACACACATACACATACATCATACACACACACACACACACACACACACACACACACTCATACCGAAGTAGTCTGTTGCCAGGCATAATCTAGAGAGGGGTAAGGAACGAGCCACCAATATAGCCACAGAAGATTATTAGCCTACCTACTTCATATCATCCAACCAACCCACCAACCAACTAACCCACCAACCAACTAACCCACCAACCAACTAACCCACCAACCAACTAACCCACCAACCAACCCACCAGCCAACTAACCCACCAACCAACCCACCAACCAACTAACCCACCAACCAACCCGCCAACCAACTAACCCACCAATCAACCAACCCACCAACCCACCCACCAGCCAACTAACCCACCAACCAACCCACCAACCAACCCGCCAACCAACTAACCCACCAACCAACTAACCCACCAACCAACCCACCAACCAACTAACCCACCAACCAACCCACCATCAACCAGCCAACCAAACCAGGCCACAACCTTGTATACCGAGGCTCAGGATACACAATGGTACAGTCATGGTCAAAAGTTTTGCTTCAGGCGAATAAAAGTGAGCCTAATGAGTGAATCTTATAAACCAATTACTAGGGATCAAATCTATTGTTCGGCATTATTTTCCGAGATCGTTTCATTCGAAGGTGTTGCAGGCCTTTTTTTTTTTTACCGTGACTATACTACAATTGGTCTTGACTATGGACGTCCCCGAGTCGTAGTTAGTTAGTTAGTTAGTTATTTAGCCCCCCGTCTCTTCCGTGTGACCAAAAGGCTTCATAGTTCAAGGTTATACGTGTTGTGTTTTGACCAGGGTGGTGGTAGTGGTGGTGTGGTCTGGTCTGCTGTGGCGCGTCTTGCCCGGCATCGATTTTCATGGTGCTGCTGGTGAGCGAGAATTAAAATTGTGTTGACCTTAAAACGTTTGCGTGCGTGTGGAGTAAACAGCATTACCCAGGTTATCTTTTATCGTCCCTTGCGAAATGTTTGACTATCTCGTTGTGTCGTTTATAGTTTTTTTTTTTATGACTGTTTTTATGACTGATATAAAAGATTAAACAAAAAACATATCCAATTTTTTTTATAAATGTTTTTCGTCTGATGTTGCAACACGTTTCAAGAGTTGTTATTTCATGAGTTTTGCGTCGTTCTTTAATCTTTGTTATTTGTGACATGTTATTAGACTAGTGATTATTTTTGCTTTATATATTGTTTTATGTCCTTTGAGAGATTTGTGATTGGATTATGTTTCCGATTTCAAGAGAAAATAAGTTGTAATAGGATATAGTCTGTGTTCATAGCTATCTTTCAAAATGAGAGTAATTTTCAAGAGGTTTTTGTGTTGTTTTTCCAATATATGTTTTGCTTGTTCAGTGGTTTTGAAAACAATAAATATACTGATAAGAAAGTTATCTTACACACACACACACACACACACACAAACACATATATATAAATGTATAGAAAGTTACCTCATTGACTGTACTACCTTCACCCTCCAATGTTACGAATTAACCCTTACAAAAGGAACAATTCATAAAGTATAAAATTTTCTCGTCGTGTTGTCTCCCCTGAACTGAATCAAGCAAAAAGACAACTTATAGTCCTGTTGTCTGGCTGTTTCTTGTCTTAGTTTGTGGAAATCAATATCCTCCAGGTTGCCGACAAAGTCCTTGCCTCGTCATTCCGTTTTGAAATATATTCTACGGCTGTTTCTGTTCAGTTTGAAGAGTCATCGTGATACTGGCGTAGTTGGTTGAAACGTGACACATCATATACTTAGGTTGTGATTTAAAACCAGTCACGACTAGCTATTAAAGTACCGACGGATGACATAATTTTATATTTCTGTAGAAAGTTATACACTAATGTAATGATATAAATGTGTGCTAAGCAAATATATTGATTCATGGGAACAGGCACTATATTTTATAGTTCTTCGGTAGTCACCAGGACTTTTTCACTTGGTATTACCTGTCACAACTGTTAACCATTCCATAATCTCCTTACACTCGGAATGGCTGCTTAGAAATCCATCATTCGAACGGTTCTCAGAGGCTAATCCAATAGTTATATAACACTTATACTTTACATATGAAGTATATATAGTAAATATGAAACACATGTGGGAAGGAATAACTGAATCTTAAAAATATAAGATACTGAACTGAAAGATATATAGCGTAGGAAAAAAAATCACAAAGACCCGACTTCAATTTGCAATGAAAACAGTGACTCAATAAAGGTGTGTTTCTCTTACTGATGGCTCTAGCAATTAACACTTCAAAGACTGTCCTCGCACCGGTTGGCCTCGCTAATATTATTTCAGCTTCAGTTATTCAGTCGATTGTCTTTGTAAATACTGTAACTGTAATAAAACTTCACACTGCCATTTGTGGTCAGTTAATGATTCAATTGGTATTTTCTTTCTATAAATCTATAATAAAACTTTCTGGTATCATTTTCGGTCTTCACAATGACACTATTTCACGCGTCAAAATCTGAGGTGAAACAGTCTTAGCATTTTATATTTTTATAATGTGTGCTCATTTTAGTGGAATCGTTTTGATGTACGATTCTGTAGTGATGAACCTCCTATATTAAACTGTGGTCAGTGTGCATGGTTTTCGGTGCATCACTCATTGAAATCCGAATGATTTTTTAACGTATTCGATAATGCAAGTCAGTAAGGATCGTCCCGGTGTCCAAATCCTTAGTGACGAGCCTGAACTTATATACCAGCCCCTCTGAACAATAGCCAAGACAAAGCATGGGTTACCTCCGCATCTAATGGCTCTGGCACTCAAGGGAGAACAAAAAAAATCAACGGTTGAGGTTGAGAGTGGTGTGAGGGTGCCAGCACTCCCATGAAGTTGACAGGTCTGGTGCCAAGGAAGGAATAAGTGTTAGTGGTGAAGTGGGAGAAAGAGGGGGGGGGGGGGTGATTGTGAGCTTTGTGAGGACGAAGTGGGAAGAAGTTTTAATGGAGAAGTTAGTGTTTTGAACGGCATAATACGAGGAGGAGGAAGAAGTGTAACACGTAAGGAGTATAAAGTGTATAAGAGGAAGATCAAAGAGTATAAAGAAGGAGATGAGAAAAGGTGTGTACTGCAAGGAATAGGAGATAAACTTGTTAAGATCTTGCCTGAGAGTTGAAGTAACTTGTAGAAAAGGTGGATCTGTGCAGGGCGAGGAGATGGAGTTGTTGGAGGCGAGTCTGTAAAAAGGAAAACGTGTGAGTGTGAAGTTTAAAATGCGAGGCGTAAGGAGAAATGAAGTACCGTGAAGATGTGTGTAGTGCAAGGGGTGAAATGTAAATAAAAAGTGACGTGTGAGAAGTGGCAAAAAATAGATGATGATGATTAAGTATATAGGACAAAAAATAAAGCTAAGAATAACAGAAAAAAACAACATAAAGGAGTGAACTGCGAGAATGCCAGTATGAGATGTGATAAATGAAACGAGTGAATTTGAGGGACTGGAGCGATAGTAAAGGAAATGTGAGGAGGAGGAGGAGGAGAAGAAGGAGAAGAAGAAAGAGGAAGAGGGGGAGGAAGAAGAAGAAAGAGAAGGAGGAGGAGGAGGAGAAGGGAGGGAGGGAGGGAGGGAGAGAGAGAGAGGTGTCAATGGAGAGAGGGAAGAGTGAAGGGACAGAATTCCATCATATCATTCGGTGTCATTTCATTTCCTCGTGAACCCTTCGTCCTCAACCAGACACTGTGAGACTTCTAAAGGGGTCTGAAGGAGAAGGGAAGGATACTAGTAGATTTCCTCAGACTGTGCCAAGAAACAAGCTCTTTTTAGTGTGATTCGTGATTCATGGCAGTATTTTGGGAGCACTAACTAACTTCAAATTAATTAAATTTTTCTGTATGATAGACTTTTTATTAGGACAGTATATTATCGATAGAGGAAAAAGAAGGTGATTCCTGCAGACCATACTACGAAACATATATTCCGGTAGTCAGTATGGATTATTATTTTTGCAAGGAAACAGGTTTATATCCATCGGTGTTGTATGTGGCCTTATGTTTATTAATTTAGATATCATACTAAAAATATAGGTTGTATATTGCTATACTATGGATTGCTTTTAAGATATGGAATTGTAAGGTATTTTAATTTAAAGTACTTAAGTATTATTTCATTGAATTTCATTTGTTTATTGTTTTTAGAACATTTTGAAGCTAATAAACCTCTGATCCGCTTAGTTTCATCAAGTGGAAAGGATTTATATGAAATTAAATTGAAATACTTGAGTATAAATCTGATAGCTGCAACCTTGATTAATTAATTCACTTTTCATGGGGGGGGGGGGGTTATCTCATTTGGGGAAACTGGAAGGCTACAGATTCATCCAAAACTATACAACAAAACAAATCCCCTACACGTATACTAAGGCTGTCTGTTTCCTTATATAGTTTGGAGGAATCGGTAGCCTTTCCATACACCAACAAATAGATTTTCCCCTAATTTTCGCTCCATTCATTTGCATCTATTTACTCACAACGTATATGCTGATGCCACGGGTTGTCAATGAATAAGTAAATGTGAACCAAAACATACATATACAGTAAACTAAAATACAGACAAAAGTAAACATGCAAAGGTAAATGTCAATACAGACTTGCTTAGCGTACCGTATTTAACAACGCAAACTCTATATAAACAACGTAAGGTAGATGTATTGAAATATTTGTATGTGAATTTAGACGTATGAGTATCTCTCTCTCTCTCTCGCTCTCTCTTTCTTACCTTGGTCTCCCTTCCTCTTTTATCCCCTATAACTCCTTCCTCTCTTATCCCCTATAACTCCTTCCTCTCTTCCCCATCTAACCTCAACAAATAATCCTCTCTTCTAATCAAGCCCTAGCTCCTCCCCTCCCCACAACACATTCATTTTCCCTCACATTCATCTTCCCTCACTCGTTTCTCTCCCTCCTTCCTTTCGACATCCTTCATCGCTCCTTTTCATCCTTACCCATGCACTCGTTCCCCGTCCTATCGACAGCCTTTCTCAATCCTTTTCAATCCAGCCTTTGCACTTTTACCACCGTAACTCTAACTTGTGTTGGATTCAGTGAAGATAGTTTGTGGTGATGATGGAAATAATGTTGGATAATAATGATGATGATGATGATGGTGAAAATATTTGTTGGTGGTAGTGGTAGGAATGATGTTGAAGATGATGATGATAATATTTGTTGTTGGTAGTTGTAGGAATAATGATGATGGTGATAATATTAATTTTGTTGGTGGTAGTGGTAGGAATAATGTTTGATGATGATATTTGTCGGTAGTGGTGGCAGGAATAATGATGAAGATGGTGATGGTGGTGGCAGTGATAGTTATAATAGGGATTATTATTATTAGACTGTAATCATTGGCTGGCGACCACAGTAGCTGGCTTGCACGGTTGGTTGGGGTCCACGAGGCGTGTCATAATAATATTCGCTTCGTAAACCTAACCTAACCTAACCTACTTATACCTGATTCAGTTTTGGATGGATTGTGATTGTATTTAACACTTGGATTATGGTTTCCTTTTTATTTCTGTGTCATAGGGCGGTCTAGTGTTAGCCAAATGTTGTTATATAAAACACAGCTCTTGTTACGAGTTAATTCATGTTTTTTTTTTTTTTAGATATTGTAGGTAATAGCTGTGTTTCCATCCAAGAACTGTAGTCATAACATCATTGCGTCAGTCATTGAAAAGGTAATTAGAACTGTCGTAAAGAATATTTTGGGATATTGATTCGTATTTTTTTTTTCAACACAGTTTTCGAGTGGTTCGTTTTTCATGAAGAACGTGGTACCGTAGCAATTGTAGTCCTTATGAATAATCTGTATCCCTAATTCAGTTATCTTTGAACCGTCAAGGAAAGTATATTTTACGGAAAACGTATGAAGTATAATGTTTCTAAATGCTAATACGTTTGAGCTTGCTATAATTTATATGTTTTGTAACGGTAAGGGTAGAAGATTTATTGTATCAAAAGAGTCTAAATCCGGTGCAGACTTTATAAAAACCAATAGGATAATAAATATGACTCCTAGTCTACGAAATATAAGGTGCTTAATGTTGAACCTTTTCACTATTCACAGAGGCGTTCACTTTACTCTTCCCAGAATGCACACTTCACTTCACCCTGATATGCCTTGATCTAACCTAACCTCGCCTCACCTAACCTAACCCTGACATGCCTTGATCTAACCTAACCTCACCTGAACCAGATATTGTGTTAATGGTCACGGCGACGTCAAGGGATGTCAAGTTTGCCATAAATTATAATTCATGTCAGACTTAGGTGGTTATAGTAATTATAGGTATATATATTTCATAGGTTATATCCATTTGTTTTCATGAAGTTTATTGTCTAAAAAGTAAACAGCCAGGTGTGTATTGGTTAAGGACCCGGTGATCGTGTGTGAGAATTGGAGGTTTCTGATTCCTTCTGACTATGCAATGAAACAAACTCCTTCCATATTATACAGTAGGTGGTGTTGCGTGGCAATATTTGAAGGACACTTATTTATACCTTCAATTTTCGGACTACATCACGGAGTCCCTTAAATAAATGATATAGCTTTTAGCATTCGGTATTTATATTATTTAATTTAGTCCTTCTCGCCACTAAAGGTTTTCTGGTCTTGATTAGAGCCAAATTATTTACGTTGTCAACCGATTTATGAGCGAATCAATATTGTACAGAATATAATAGAACCAGGAAGTACTCCTGCACAATATCTTCTGTTTTCGTATCAAAGTAAAGCTTCCTTCATTTTAGTTTAAGCTGGTTGAAGGACACTCCCGAATCTGAAAGGAGCAATTTCGACCCGAGGACGGAGGATGAAGGACGGAAAACGAGGGAAAAAATGACCCGGTTGTTATAGAGCCCTGCCTGCCTGCCTGCCTGTGTGTCTCGCCTCTCCATATTTTCCTTCATAAAGCCTCTCCTGTACTCTACCCAAACCTACAATAGACGAGGAGAAAAGTTGCCTTATACCTCCCTTTACTCCTTTACTATCATATATACACACATTCTCTCTCTCTCTCTCTCTCTCTCTCTCTCTCTCTCTCTCTCTCTCTCTCTCTCTCTCTCTCTCTCTCTCTCTCTCTCTCTCTCTCTCTCTCTCTCTCTCTCTATATCTCTCGCATCCCTTTCTTTCTCCTTTCCCCTTGTTTCTTTATCCTGCTCCTCTTCCTCATTTTCTATTCTTATTCCCTTCCTCCTATTCTTATTTTCCTTTTTCCTCCGCCTACTTTTCTTGCCCCTTCGTTTCTCTTTCCTTCAAATCCTTCCTCTTTTAAAAGCTTACTGGGTACTGGGGTTAAGCTGATTCTTCCCCCCCCCCCTCCTACTCCTCCTCCTCCTCCTCCTCTCCTCCTCCTCTTCCTAATCCTCCTACTCCCATACTAATATCTTCCCCTTCAATCCCTTCAATCTTTTTTTTTTTTCGGTAACCCTAGAAAAGCGTCTTAAACGACAACTTTCCCATAATTTAAGGGTATTACTAGAAAATATATTCGTCGTATGGGAGCACCCCTGACATTTAATTAAAGTGTAAACCCCATTTCAACTGACGTGTAAACAACATCTTATTATTATTACGTCTTAGAAACCATGCAGTGGTGTCATGTTCAGATCAATGCCAGATGATTATTTTATATGTTCAACTTTGCTTGGGATGCACAACTTTGAATGGCGACTGTACACTGAGAACAAAATTTGCTTCTTGTTCAATCACTCTCAGGGCTTCAGTAGTACATGAAAGCAAATATGAAAAGCAATTTGGGGTTCGTGTCAGCTGTGTGTGTGTGTGTGTGTGTGTGTGTATGTGTGTTCGTGCATCAGGTATAAGGTGTATGTGTGTGCGTGTCTGTCGATCTGTCTATGAAAGTGTAAGTTCACGTTTGTGTATATATCATTCTAGCTGTGTAACTGTGGTACTGTGTATGCGTATAGGTGCAGGTGTGTGTGTGTGTGTGTGTGTGTGTGTGTGTGTGTGTGTGTGTGTGTGTGTGTGTGTGTGTGTATGTGTGTGTGTGTGTGTGTAAGGCTGACAGTATGTGGAGGTGCGTTTTCAAAGGCGAGTACAAAGAGAGAGATGATTACACGTACGTGAGCAAAGTTGAAGAAATGAGAGTAAAATGGGAGATGGAAAAATGCTAGAATGAGAGAGAGAGAGGAAGTGAGGAAATGCGAGATAGAAAAAAATGCTGGAATGAGAGTGAGAGCAGTAAATTGAACGAAGTGAGGTAGAAATGGGAAAGAGGAATGGAGAAGGAAGTAAAGTAGGCGGGGGACTGGTGGCAAGAGAAAGAGGAAGGAAAATTAGAGAGTAAGAGGTTGAAGAGGAGGATGGGAAAGTAAAAAGTAAGATGATATGGAAGAGATAAAAGGACAATAAAGGAAAGTACGATGGCAATAATAAGAAGAGAAAGAAAATACATAAGAAATAACGATAAGAAGAGGAAGGATATTATACATAAGACATAACGACGATTACAAAGGAATTTCAAGACAGTAACAACAGAACAATTGGTCCTCACGAGAATGCAGCCTGATTGAATTATACATACTATCATTATGTTATACTAGAATGAGGAAGAGAACAGCAAAACAGAAGGCTCCTCGACTCCACATCACCCTTTACTGTCGAAGCTGGCCAGTAAAAAATGTATATCGTTTAGTATTGATAAAAGTCACATGGAATTTTATAGTGAACTTGGAAAACACATAATCTAAATGAAGAGGAAGGGGAAGAGGAAGAAAGGCAGGAGGGGAGAAATAGACAGGAGAATAAGAATCAGAAGAGGAGGAGATGGAGGAGGAGGAGGAGGAGGAGGAGGAGGAGGAGGATTGGAAAAATGAGGCATGATGGAAGAAGAGAGAAAGAAACAGAAGGCAAAGAAAGAAAAAAGAAAAGGAGATGTGGTTGGAATGGAAAAGGAGTAGGGATGGAAGCAAACAGAAGAACGAGAAAGAAAAAGGAAGAAAAAAGGTGGTTGGGGTGGGAAGAAAGGGGAGAGAGAAAAGAGAATGAAGAAGAAGAGTTGGTTGGAATGGAAAGAAAAAGGGAAAGAAACAGATGGAAGTGAAAGAAAAAGATGAATAATTGGTGGGAAAGGAATAGTGATGAGAGTAAATAGAAGGAAGTGAAAGAAATAGGAGGAGAAGAGTTAAGGAGAAGGGAGAGAGAAGACAAAAAAAGGAAAAGGAGAAGAGGTGGTTAGAGTGGGAGAAAAAAGAAAAGAAAAATGAGAATAGTTGATGAGAAAGGAGTAGAGAGAGCAAATAGAAGGAAGTGAAAAAAATAGAAGGAGAAGAGGAGTTGGTGAGAAAGGAGAAGGGATGAGAGCAAACAGAACATGAAGCAGCAACCCCTCCCCCCCTCCCCCCCTGATCAATACTAAAGCCACAAGTGTTCGCACTCTCCCCCAACCCCACCCCACCCCATTCTTCTCCTCTACTTCTCCTTTACTCTTTCTCTACTCCACCCCTCACCCCCTTTCTTCTTCTGTCACTCCTCCTTTACCCTTTCTCTACTCCTCCCCAACCCTTTTTTCTTCTCTCCCTCTTCATTTACTTTTTCTTCTTTCTCTTCTCATTATTATTTTTATTTTCTTCTTCTACTTCCTTCTTTTCCTTCCCCCCTTTTTTATATCTTCCATCCTCTTTCTCTATCAATATATCTTGCCTCTCACCTGATTATATCAATCTCTTTTACCTTCTTCAATCCCACATCTTATTTTCAATCCCAATTACCTCTCTATCCACCCACAGACCTCCCTCGCCTCCCCACTCCTTAATTCCGCCACTCCCTCTGCTTCTTATTCTCTCTCCCTTACCTCTCCTCTCCCCCTTACCTCTCCTCTCCCCCTTACCTTTCCTTCCGTCACTCCCCCTCACTCTCACCTCTCCTTCCGTCACTCCCCCTCACTCTCACCTCTCCTTCCGTCACTCCCCCTCACTCCCACCTCTCCTTCCGTCACTCCCCCTCACTCCCACCTCTCCTTCCCCACCATCCCCTCAGCCGTGACTAGCTTTGCTCCCCTTCCTACACTCCCCGTCCCCCCTCTTCCTTCATACCCCGTTCCCCCACCCCCTCCACCCCTATCCCCGCCCGGACACAAACGTCGACTCGCCATGTCACGAACGAGTGAATGTGTGAACGAGTGAACGAGTGAATCAATGCCTTGGTAATGGACTAAATGGTACTGAGGCAAGGAACGTGATGGTGTTGTGGGGTTGAGGTATAGAAAAAAAAATGGGGCTCTGCAGTATATTTAGTACCGAGTTTAGATGGTCAAATGAACACTGTATAGATGAGTTCCTGCTCTAAGAGATGATTAATTAATACGCAGATATACAGGGAAATTATTATAGCCATGCATGACTCACAGCACATAATAATATATCTTAGTCATATATTGAGTTTGCCTTAATTTATGTTTAGGCTTAATATCAGAGTTGGAATCGTCCATGTAACTTTTCCTTCCCTTGCCTTCCTGCTTGCTCCCCTTCTTTCTCCCTCTCCTCTTCCTCTCCCCCATTTCTCCCTCTCCTCTCCCCTCTTCCTCTCCTCTCTTCCTATCTTCTCTTCCTCTCACCTCTTCCTTTCCCCCTTCTTCTCCCCTGTTCCTTTCTCCTCTTCCTCCTCCTCTCTCCTCTTCCTCCTCCCCTCTTCCTTCTGCATCTTCCTCCTTCTCTCCATTACCATTATATTCTCGTCTCTGCCACACCATTACTCACCCCTTCACTTCACACTTGTGCCCAAATTTCTGAGAAGTAATGCATATATTGTGGAAGAACGATGAGGTGGCAGATAAGATTAACATCACATCGAACACACACACACACACACACACACACACAGAGAGAGAGAGAGAGAGAGAGAGAGAGAGAGAGAGAGAGAGAGAGAGAGAGAAACAGAGAAATAGAGAGAGACCACAAGTGAAAGGAGGCCTGTATGAAAGTAGGTTGTGCAGGTGTTGGTGTGTATAGGGTTACTTCCTCGTAAAACATAAACCTATTAGAAGTGTAGTAAGAACACCTGTCATTGGAGGGCCATGCACTTACTACCTATTCTTCCTAACGGGGGGATACATAACAAAAATACCTTAATTAATCGTAACCTGTATCCTGTATAATATATCTTGAAGGAATCGGAAACCCTCCATTTCATCTATAATAATCTATAATTCATTTATGTAAATCTAGCTCACTTGTCTAATTTATATCATTTTTTTTTTTTTTTTTTTTTTTTTTTTTTTTTTTGCACACTCCCTGACTCGTTATCTTATTCTGTTACTCTTTTTTTTTCTTTTCTCTTTTCCCAGAATCTCTTATTTTTACAGAGCAGTAATTTTAGTTCGTGTGCACCTGTGGCTTTCATATTTCTTTCTGTTATTTTTCTTCACACACTCCCTCAATCCCTGTGTTTACTCTCTCTCTCTCTCTCTCTCTCTCTCTCTCTCTCTCTCTCTCTCTCTCTCTCTCTCTCTCTCTCTCTCTCTCTCTCTCTCTCTCTCTATCTATCTATCTATCTATCTATCTATCTATCTATCTATCTATCTATCCTTTGTAAATTATATCACTCAGTTACAGTACATTGTTTTCTTCTTTTTGGTCGTTATATAACTTTATATGTTGTACACTTGTTCTTTCTTGTCCCCCATTCTTCACACACACACACACACACACACACACACACACACACACACGTATATACTGTAGCCAAACACACATACACACACACACGTATATACTGTAGCCAAACACACATACACATAATATATGAATTTATAGTTAGTTTAGTCTTCACAGTCCAGGTCCTCATAATGTGGGTCTATCAATTCTAATCTCTCACTCTCTTTCTGTCTTTGTGTTGACATTTACTGACTCTTTCATTTTATTTCTGTTTACTTTTGCTTCTGCTGCCCCTCTTTCTGTTTCTCGTCCTGTTTACTTTTACTGCCAGTGTCTAAGATTCTATAATTATCACTGTCTGTCTGTCTGTCTGTCTGTGTGTCTCTCATTCTGGTGACATAAAAGGTAACCATGACAAAACAGCGTCCCACCACCACCCCCACCACCACCACCTCCACCTCGATACACTAGAGAAGGGGTATCATGTGTGATCAATACACTGTTACTAGAGACATCCCTTGCTATTCTCTCTCTCTCTCTCTCTCTCTCTCTCTCTCTCTCTCTCTCTCTCTCTCTCTCTCTCTCTCTCTCTCTCTCTCTCTCTCTCTCCGCATTTATATACCTCACTTTGTACGATATTTCTCTTTCTCTCTCTCTCTCACTCTCTCTCTCTCTCTATCTATCTCTATCTCTATCTTTATCTCTCTCTCTCTCTTTCTGTCTGTCTGTCTTTCTATCTCTCTCTCTCTCTCTCTCTCTCTCTTTCGTTACACACACACACACACACACACACACACACACACACACACACACACACACACACACTCACACAATTGCTCTTCCTCTCTCGCCACATGTAAGACAAGTGTGAGTTGATTAAATCGAGTTAGGTAACACGGTGAAGCTAACTGTGTTGAGGCGAGTGTTGTGGTGTGAAGGGATAGAGTGTACAGAAGGGGGAAGGAGGGGTAGGATGGGGTGTAACGTTGATATGAAAGGAGGATGGGGTGACATGAAGGGAGGTTGAAGGGGTGTTTAGTTGGCATGAAGAGGTGTTACGTTGATATGAAGGGAGGCTGGGGTGACATGAAGGGAGGTTGGAGTGACAGGAAAGGAAGATTGGGGTGACAGGAAATGGTGTTTGGGTGACAGAAAGGGAGGAAGGAAAAGTATCATGTATGGTTGGATTGCACAAGAGAGATTATGTTGAGGAAGTAATATGCGTGGAAGGGATTAGGATCATTACAGCACGGAATAAGAAAGGTTGCCTTTGTGTGAGATGACTGAAGTTGAGTGAAAGACGCAGGAGTGTGAGTGGGGCATGACAAAGTGAAGGTAGAGTGAGAGGAAGAGAGAAATGATTGTATTAGGCAAAGGAACACGTAGATTAGATACACAGAATCATAAGATATTTAAAACTCTGACGAGGCTTATGGACTGAACAATGTTGACCTAACCTCTGATAAAGATTAATAATGCCCGAGAGAGAATGGCACTGCGAGGGATTTTGTTTAGAAGATAAACAGGACGTAGGGGAAATGTGAGGGTAAAAGGAGTGTTGGTGTGGAGGAGTCTTGGGAAGTGAGGGTGACAGACTAAGCAAAATAGGGTGAATAGTTGAAAGGGTGTGAAGGCGATTATAACAATGATAAATAGAATGACAGGTAGAGTGCCCAGGTGACAGACAGACAGATAGACAGACAGACAGACAGTATTAAAGTGGATTGAGAGAGGATGCAGGTAGGTGGACAGCAGGGTGACAGATGGATGGGAATGATTAAAGTTGGATGATGGAGTTAAGGTGACAAGACAGTGAATTATAATATTATGCAGTGTAGGGAGGTGAGGTGACAAGCATAATGACAAGTGGGAAGGACTGAATGCAATTGGATAGGCGTCTTACACACAGACAGACAGAGAGGCATTGGGGTAAGTGAATAGACAGACAGACGAGGCATGGCGTAAGTAATTAGACAGACATAGAGACAAACAGACAGACAGACAGAGAATCATAGTTTAAGTGAGTAGACAGGTAGAAGCATAAGGTAAGTGAATAGACAGGCAGACAGACAGACAGAGAGGGAAGGCGTAAGTGAGTAGACAGACAGAAGGATAGACAGGCTAAGCAAGGTGAGAGCGAGGAGTGTAGATGAATAGGCAGGAAATTGTGACGTTACGTAGGAGGGACAGGAAGACTGGGTGATGAGTGGATAATAAGGTGAGGACGAGGTCAAGGGAAAGGCAGAGAGTGTGAGTAGAGGAACAACAAGAAAGAGAGAAGTATGGGTGTGGTGAAGGAAAGATGAAAGGAAGTAGAATGAGATGAAAAATGAATGAAAGGAAAAAAGAAGGAAAGATGATGGGAAGTAGAATGAGATGAAAAATGAATTAAAGGAATAAAGGACAGATGAATAGGAAAATAGTGAGATTAAGACCTCATAAAAGGAATAAAGGACAGAAGATTAGGAAAAGGAGTGAGATGAAGAATGAATGAAAGGAATAAAGGAAAACAGATGAATAGGAAATGGAGTGAAATTAAAAATGAATGAAAGGAATACAGAAAGACAGATAAATAAGAAAATAGTGAGATGAAGACAGAATGAAAGGAATAAAGAAGGATAAGTAATAACCTAAGATGAACGGCAGGAAGATAAAGAGAATAATGGTTAATCGGATAGGATGGAGGCTGAGAGGGAGGCAAGATGAGAGGGAGGTAAGCTGAGAGGGAGGCAAGCTGAGAGGGAGAACGGCAGAAAGGAGGAGGCAGATATAACTCATTTGTGATATAGATATACTGTATTCCAAGAAATACAGCGTTCAGATTTATTTGTTTAATATCTTTTTCTACCAATCATGTCTCCAGTTTTCTTTATGTTCATCTCATTTCTTTCTGTTAATTACCTCTCATTCCCTTTCATATTTTTTTTGTATTTAATGCACTGTCTCCCCCTCTTTTATCTTTTAAATATTTTACCCCATTCTTTTCTTCCTTTCTCAGTGTATACCCACTACCTTCTTTTTCCTGATCTCAAGCCTTTCTTATGTTTTCCCTACTTTCCATTTCTACTCTGTTCTACCTACTTTTGCTTCTCTTTATTCCCCTCTACTTTTCCTATCTATCACACTTCCATTCCTCGTCTCTCCCGTTCTCTTCTTGTCCCTCTCTCCCTTCCTTTCTTACCTTACCTTTCCTCCTGTCCACTCTCCCTCTTTCCACTCACCCTCTTTCCACTCTTCCTCTTTCCACTCTCCCTCTTCCCACCTTTTCTTTTTCGATATCGTCACTGTCACTTACCATCTCTTCCTCTTTCATCATCATCATCGTCATCACTATCACGGTCTTATCTCATAACCACAATGTGTGTGTGTTCCTCATCACTGTTGAGTCTTTCATCTTTAGAATAAATCAATTTGTTTATCTGTTTCTACCACCTATGTCCATTGTAGAATCATATAAAAAAAAAAATAAAAAAAATCATGACTTCAGTTTTCCTTATGTTCATTTCGTTTCTTTCTGTTAATCACCTCTCATTCACTTTCATGTTCTCTTTCATCTCTTCAAACTATCGCCCTTCCTTACCCTTTGTCATCTTCTTTTACCTTTTTCCTCCCTTCCCATTCTCACTCACTCACTCACTCACTCACCCTCATCCTCCCCACACTCTTGTTCTCCAACGTTAGGGGAAAATAGTATTAGTAGGTACAGTCGGCCACACTTCTGGCTGTTACAGTCAGTACTACAAACTCCAAGTGTCTACCGTTTGCATCCCTGACTTTCTGAATCATAGGCTCGAAGATTCTCAGTGGTGAAGAAGTGAGACGGTGCAGGGGGAGAAAGAGAGGGAAAGAAGGGGGAGGGGAGGAGGGACCAAACCGTCTCACTTCTTCACCACTAAGAAACTTCGAGCCTATGATTCAGAAAGTCAGGGATGCAAACGTTAGACACCTGGAGTTTGTAGTACTGACTGTAACAGCCAGAAGTGTGGCCGACTGTACCTCAAAAGAAAAGTAAGTTCGTGTAAACATAAGACCAACAAAGTTACAAAAGCCTCGCCTCTATAGTTAGTTCCCCCAATTTTAGCAACACATACAATATACTCAAGATAAATGACAAGAAAATTCCAACCTTCGTCCCCCCTAAGTCCAAACATACCTTCACTCCACCTTTACTTTACCCTTCAACCACATAACTTAAGGGATGGATAAAACCAGCGAGGTAAAAGAGAGAGTTTCCTTTAGGTGTATACACTGTCTCTAGCTCACCAATTAAGCCAAGTGCACGGTACATATAGTTTTATAGTTTTAGTATGGGGTAAGATTCATTCTCCTGTGTCCCTCTTTCTAGTGCTGGATATTCTGCAACAATTTAAGGTTGTTTGTGTTTTGTGTGTTTGTGTCTTCGTGTGTGTGTTTTGTGTGTGTGTGTGTGTGTGTGTGTGTGTGTGTGTTACCTTGATGTATGCATAAGGCTTTTGTCCAGTCACAACATATATGGCGCTATCGCTACGACAACTTAGCAAGCGCCATCCTATTATTGCATATAATAAGCGAGATAATCGCCTTTAAAGTTTAGGTGATAATCACGCATAAGATAAACACGAATAATTTGTTGACCGTTACTTCACTTCAACAACTGGATATCACCACAATATAACATATACTGTGGTTTTTAAGACTTCATTAGAGGCCAAATTTTATTAGCTTTGGACTGATACATGTTAAAAAGTGTTCAGTTCCCTATTAAGAAAGATATTACAGGTATAATAAATACGACTGTCATGGAAAATAGGTGAAAAGTTGTGTTCGTACTGATATATTTGATTAATATGGAGAATTGGTAAATAATAATAAAATATACTACTTCGCTTAAGAAACTACATTGTTTAAGCATTCTATGGGTATAGATTAGATGTAGGTACGTTACCGAATAACTTTGAAAAGTTAAAAAGAATGTGATACTATCACAGTTTGTATGGTCTATTACGTAACCTCTCCGAGGTGGGATGGCGCCGGTCCCTGCCAAACGTACGATTCAACCTATCGCTTTTAACAGCCATAGTTATAAACTAGTTAATTATGTATCTGAGTTTGCTAGGTTAAACTTGTATAAATGAGTGGTAAGTAGAGGAACTGCTGAGTCATTATGCATCTATTTCTCCACACGGGTAAGAATTACAAATGATATTTTAATGGATGATTATAACACACACAGAGGCGAGGCGCCTCTCCTCCCTCCCTCCCTCCTCTTCCTCCTGTACCCCGGTCCATCCGTACTCACCACCCCGCCTTTCTCCCACTCCTTTCTAACTAAGTTCCTACCCTCCTCTATGTCACCTCATCACTGATTCCCTTTATCTTCCTGTCTAAATTCTAATACGTCTCACTATCCTTATCCTTCACCAATGTTTTTTACACTGAGGTACTGAAAGTAATTGTTACTAAGTAGGCTGATGTTTTTGAGTGTCTTAATGTGTCCTGCTATGTATGTGCGTGTGTGTGTGTTTTGGTATGTGTCCTGTTATGTGTGTGTGTGTGTTGTTTCCTTCTGTGTTTTGGTATGTGTCCTGGTGTGTGTGTGTTGTTTCCTTCTGTGTTTTAGTGTGTGTGTATGAGTGTCCGTGTCTGTGTTTTGTTACGTGTCCTGTTGTGTGTGTGTGTGTTTCCTTCTATGTTTTGTTATGTCTTCTGTTATGTGTTTGTGTTTTGTTAATTATGTGTCCTGTTGTGTGTGTGTGTGTGTGTTTCCTTCTGTGTTTTGTTATGTGTTCTGTTATGTGTGCGTGTTTCCTTCTGTGTTTTGTTGTGTCATGTTGTGTGTGCGTACGTGTTTCCCTCTGTGTTTTGTTATGTGTCCTGGTGTGTGTGTGTGTCCTTCTGTATTTTGTTCCCTCCGGGAACTCCCACCACGGCAGATGTTAATGCACTCCCTCCTCACGTGCTCTATCCCACCCCCACTTCTCTCTCTCACATACTCTTCCACATTTTTCTGCCATCTAACCGGAGGTCTGCCTCTCACACCAGGTCGCACAACTTCACTATCGTACACCTTTACAAACTCCACACTTTGCATTCTCTCCACATGTCCAAACCATCTCAGTGTATTACGCTTCACTCTCTGAACCACTCCACATTCAATCCCAACTGCCTTCTCACCCTGACCACATCTCTCATACACACTCTCATTACTTTCTCCATCCCACCTAGTAAGTCCACATGCTCCTCTCAGATAATTCATTTCCACCGCACCTATTTCTCAGTCCCCTTTTCACTTCTATACTCACACTTCTACCCTACATAGTCCTCCCCAGTGATATTATGACCTGCCTGCCCCTCACTGCTCTCTCCCTGATTTCTCCTTCCATGTTTACACAAAACTGTTCTCATTTACTTGAATTCCCTCACTTCCTCCATCTTCTCACCTCCTAATGTTATCTCACATTCAGTCCCAGTTGGTACAGCCACTCTATAGGATATAGCAAAGTCAATTACTTCTGTTTTGGTCCTCTTAAATACCATCACCTTACTCTTACCAACACATTCACCTTCAGTTTTCTTCGCTTACACACGGACTGAAACTCATCCACCACCCTCTGTAACTCCCTTTCACTCTCAGCCAGCAGCACAGTGTCATCCACAAATAAGCTTGCAACCAAGGACCAATCTATTCCATTCGTCCTCAGTTTCGCACCCAGGCCTGCCACCTTTACCTTCATCTATCTCATGCAACCATCCATAAAGATATTGAACAACCATAGTGGCATGACACACCCCTTGCCTCAATCCTACACTGATATCAAAGTTCTCACTCAAATCACCCTCGACACTCACGCAAGTTTTTGCCTCTCTATAGAAAGCCTCAATCTCATCCAGCAAGTGCCCATCAACACCGTAAATCCTTAATGCATCTATCATAGCTCTCCTATCAACCCAATCGTATGCCTTCTCCAAATCCATGAAGGCAGCATACAACTTCCTACGCGTCCCAATATAATTCTCTATTATTGATTTTAATGCAAAGATCTGGTCCACACATCCTCTACCCTTTCTGAACCCTCCCTGCTCCTCACTGACTTTATTCCCTGTTACTTCTATCAGTCTCTTAGTAAGAACCTTCCCCGGTACACTAAGAAAGCTTATTCCCCTATAGCTACCACACTCATCCTTACTCCCCTTCCCCTTATACAGAGGCACAATTATGGCTCTCCTTCAGTTCTCTGGCACCTCTTCCTGTCTCCAAGCCAATGTGCATAATATTATAAGCAGCATCCACTACACAGCTTCCTCCCCACCACACCTCAGCATCTCTGCAGTTATCTCATCCACCCCCGGTGCCTTTCCCATCTTCAACTTTCCTAACCTCTTCTCTTTCCAGTTCTCCCTGTACACCCTGTCGTCTACCACCTTCCTCCATCCCTATGCATGTCACCA
Source organism: Petrolisthes manimaculis (assembly GCA_034508575.1). NCBI lineage: Eukaryota > Metazoa > Arthropoda > Malacostraca > Decapoda > Porcellanidae > Petrolisthes > Petrolisthes manimaculis. Next base: position 193,114 of record JAWZYT010003376.1, read on the forward strand.
CCACATCCCCTCCCGTCCCCTCATTCATCAAACCATCAAAATGTCTCTTCCACACTTCTTTCACTTCCTCATTTCCTCCTTTCTACTCATAGTAACTCAATCCTCTCTCTTCATTCTCACGCTACCAGACTTTCCTTTTCTTCTTTCTCTTTTTACCTCCTTCCAGAATGATTTCTTGTTTTCTCTAAACTTCTCACTCAGTTTCCTACCAAACTCCTCATCCATTCTCCTTTTGCTCTCACTCACCATCCTCTTCACTTTCCTTTTACACTCATTGTATTCCCTCTTCCATCTTTCTTTCACTTCCTCAAGCAGTCTAGGGAGTCTGTAGAGTTGTCCTCCACATGTAACCCCTGTCATCTTCAGTTGACGATTACAAGCATATTACCATCACTTCTGTGTTGTCTAAGCCATTCTAAGGTGTTTGAGAGGCTGGTAGCTGTGCGTTTAAGTAAATTCATGGAACGTAATGGTGTATTCTCACCCTCACAGTTTGCATATCGAAGGGGCCTTGGCACGTGTGATGCACTTCTGTGTATCTCCCATGTACTGCAGAATGCTTTGGAGTTGGGTCGTGAGGCTAGACTGGTGCAACTTGACTTTTCTGCCGGGTTTGATAGGGTAAACCATCTGGGTATCCTCTACAGACTTCGCTCTGTTGGTGTTGGAGGTTCAGTCCTGTCTGTCTTGTCACAATTCCTCACTGCTCGATGCCAGTATGTTGTTGTGGATGGTGTGCAGAGTGGAATTAGTGTCTGGGGTGCCTCAAGATAGTGTCTTAAGACAGTTTGTTGTTCCTACTGTATACCTCTGAACTCTTTAACATCTTGGAGAATGACTTGTATGGTTATGCAGATGACTCCACTCTCATTGTTGTTGTGTCGACCCCTGTTGGTGCCAGGATCGTGACCTGGATAGGATTAGTGATTGGTGCAGGTTATGGGGTATGAGTTAGAATGCTGACAAGAATAGGACAATGGTCGTCTCTGGGACTGTATTGGAGGGGTCTGAGAATCTGGTTATTCTGGGAGTTACATTTGATGCCAAACTGACTTTTTTTGACATGTTCGGTCAATTCAAGGTCTGTCTCCCAGAAGTTGGGTATAATGTGTAGAGCTTGGTGTGTGTTGGAGATCACTCATTATTACTGCGGTGTTACAACTCCTTTGTGTTGCCTCTGTTGGAATACTGTTCTCCAGTGTGATGTTCAGCAGCTGATTGCCATCTCAAGTTGCGGGATAGGATTGTTTCTAATGCTAATTTTCTTACTGGCAGTTTTACTTGATTGTAACCTGAGTCACCATCGTTCTGTTGCATCATTGTGCATGCTTTTCAAGAGCAGAAGTAATGTGCTGCATCCTCTTAACTTCTCTCTGCCACCTCTGTATGTTCCTGCTCGTGTCACTCGTGGTACATTAGACTCCCGTAGGTATGCTTACGTATTGCTTCGCTGTAGAAAACTGTCAGTTTAGTCGATCGTTTGTCCCCAAGGTCTAATAAGTACTTATTAGACCTTGGTTTTGTCCTAGGTCAGTGTTCTCTGTGGAATAGCCATGACAAATCTGTCTTAGATGGTGTAGTACTGGCTGGCTTCAAGAGTAGGGCTAATATGTTTTTTATTAAGCTAACTACTCATCTTTCTTTCTCTAAGCTGTCTTCTTTTCTTCATGGGGCTGGGGTCTTCGGATTAATAAAATACTTGCATGCTCTCCCAGCTTTGTGTCTCTGGTCTATTTTTAATAAATAATAATAATAATAAATCGTCCTCACCACTTTTTGCATCGACCACCATCTTTCTTTAAGGGTCTTGTGATATTTTATGAAACTTGGAGGCTTGTAATTCCTCCTGATTATGCCACGAAACACGCTTCTGCAATATGGGTGATGTTTCGTGATAACATTTGAAGGACTCCCAAACCTCCAATTTTCTGACTACATCAGCTTTCATCCACATAATCAATCAAACTCTTCTGCTTTTCCTCTCTCATCCCTTCTCCATGTTATACCTGTGGATCATCTTGTGCTGAAAGAAGGTGTTTGCCAAGAACAGCCCCCTCTCAGCACAGACATCCACCAGATACTCACTATTCTCATTTACTCCTTCTACACCCCATTTACCCACATTACTTCACACCTTCCTCCTTTCCATTCATATCTCCCATCATCAACACTCCTTCCATTATCAATCTTTCTCAGACATGCATTCAATTTCCTCCAAAAAACACACTCATTCTCATGTTTTCACCCACTGGTGCATATGTAAACATCCACACATATTTTACCATCCAAGGCTTTCCCATCATCCATACAATCTTCAACCCATTCCACCCATGTCCATCCACACTATCCTCCCCCTACCCTCACTTACCAACCCACCAACCCCCTGAGCGTACTCTTATTCCTGTCTTTCTCTCACTCTTCTTTCTGTCTTTCTCTCACTCCTCCCTTCACTCTTACTGTTCTTCCTGTCTTTCTCTCACTCACTCTCACTCCACTCTACTCTCACTACTAAACAAATTATAGTGCACAATGGTTAAATTTAGTTGAAAAAATGTTTGTCACTGATGGGAAAGGGAGGCCTCACTCGTACTTACGTTCGCCAGGCTATTTCAGCGCCCGGTGATCACTCTCATTGTGTTTAATAGTACGAAATTGCTGATCGCCTGGCGTTCAACAATGCCCTGGCCCTGGCGAAAGGTTTTAAAAGTACGGCCTCTAGTCTCCTACCCTCCTTCTTACCAACCAATCCTCTACCTACCTCCACCATCCCTTCTTACCAACTCATCCTCCCCTAACTCCTGTCTTACCAACCCATCCCTCCCCCTACTCCCCACCATCCCCTTTTTACCAACCCATTCATCTTGTCATCCCTCTTTAATCATCCATCTATCCCTACACACTCCTACTCTTTCTCTCATCACAGTGTGACTGACTGAGTGAGTGAGTGACTCAGTCACTGCACCACTGCACCTACCTACCCCTTCCCTACCCGTGCTTACAGTTCACAATTATTATTATTCACTTTAATTAATTACGTATCTTATTCGCTGTATTGTCATAATTTTACTTAGAAATATTGAAGTACTAAAACTTCCCATAACTTACAGTGAGACACATAGTATTAATAACATAAATTCTTCAGGCATTTTAAAAAAGCAGTACGAGAGTTTGGGGCTAGTCCGGCTGGGCTGGCAG
>JAWZYT010003377.1:5000-22500 GCA_034508575.1 Petrolisthes manimaculis
GGCGGCAGGGCGGCGTGGCGGCAGGGCAGTGGGGCGGGGCGGCAGGGCAGTTGCGGGGCGGGGCAGCGGGGCGGCGTGGCAGCGGGGCGGCAGGGCATCGGGGCAGCGGGGCGGGGCAACGGGGCGGGGCAGGGAGGCGGGGCAGTTGCGAGGCGGGGTAGCGGGGCGGCGGGGCAACAGGGCGGCGGGGCAGCGGGTTGCGGGGCAGCGGGGCGGGTCAGTGGGGCGGCGGGGCTTGACAGCGGGGCAGCAGGGCGTCGGAGCAGCGGGGCGGGGTGGCGGGGCAGCGGGGCGTCGGGGCAGCGGGGCAGGGCAGCGGGGCGGGGCAGTGGGGCAGTTGCGGGGCGGGGTGGCGGGGCAGCGGGGCGTCGGGGCAGCGGGGCGGGGCAGCGGGGCGTCGGGGCAGCGGGCGGCGGGGCAGTGGGGCAGTTGCGGGGCGGGGCGGCGGGGCAGCGGGGCGTCGGGGCAGCGGGGCGGGGCAGTGGGGCGGCGGGGCTGGACAGCGGGGCAGCGGGGCGTCGGGGCAGTGGGGCAGGGTGGCGGGGCAGCGGGGTGGCGGGGCGGCAGGGCAGCGGGGCGGCGGGGCAGCGGGGTGACAGCCGGGCGGCGGCGGGGCAGTGGGGCAGGGAAGTGGGGCGGGGCAGCGAGGCGGGGCGGCGGGGCAGCGGGGCAGCAGGTTAGGGGTTAGGTTAGGTTAGGTTAAGGGTTAGGTTAGGTTAGGTTAGGTTAGGTTGGGTTAGGTTAGGTTAAGGGTTAGGTTAGGTTAGGTTAGGTTAGGTTAAGGGTTAGGTTAGGTTAGGTTAGGTTAGGTTAGGTTGGGTTAGGTTAGGTTAAGGGTTAGGTTAGGTTAGGTTAGGTTAGGTTAAGGGTTAGGTTAGGTTAGGTTAAGGGTTAGGTTAGGTTGGGTTAGGTTAGGTTAGGTTAGGTTAGGTTGGGTTAGGTTAGGTTAGGTTAGGGGCAGCGGGGCGGCAGGGCAGTTGCGGGGCGGGGCAGCGGGGTGGCGTGGCAGCGGGGCGGCAGGGCATCGGGGCAGCGGGGCGGGGCAGCGGGGCAGCGGGGCGGGGCAGGGATGCGGGGCAGTTGCGAGGCGGGGTAGCGGGGCGGCGGGGCAGCAGGGCGGCGGGGCAGCGGGATGCGGGGCAGCGGGGCGGCGGGGCTTGACAGCGGGGCAGCAGGGCGTCAGGGCAGCGGGGCGGGGTGGCGGGGCAGCGGGGCGGGGCAGTGGGGCAGTTGCGGGGCGGGGCGGCGGGGCAGCGGGGCGTCGGGGCAGCGGGGCAGCGGGGCGGCGGGGCAGCGGGGCGGGGCAGTGGGGCAGTTGCGGGGCGGGGCGGCGGGGCAGCGGGGCGTCGGGGCAGCGGGGCGTGGCAGTGGGGCGGCGGGGCTGGACAGCGGGGCAGCGGGGCGTCGGGGCAGCGGGGCAGTGGGGCAGGGTGGCGGGGCAGCGGGGGTGGCGGGGCAGCAGGGCGGCAGGGCAGCGGGGCGGCGGGGCAGCGGGGTGACAGCCGGGCGGCGGCGGGGCAGTGGGGCAGGGCAGTGGGGCGGGGCAGCGGGGCGGGGCGGCGGGGCAGCGGGGCAGCAGGTTAGGGGTTAGGTTAGGTTAGGTTAAGGGTTAGGTTAGGTTAGGTTAGGTTAGGTTGGGTTAGGTTAGGTTAAGGGTTAGGTTAGGTTAGGTTAGGTTAGGTTAAGGGTTAGGTTAGGTTAGGTTAGGTTAGGTTAGGTTAGGTTAAGGGTTAGGTTAGGTTAGGTTAGGTTAAGGGTTAGGTTAGGTTAGGTTAAGGGTTAGGTTAGGTTAGGTTAGGTTAGGTTGGGTTAGGTTAGGTTAGGTTAGGTTAGGTTAGGGGCAGCGGGGCGGCAGGGCAGTTGCGGGGCGGGGCAGCGGGGCGGCGTGGCAGCGGGGCGGCAGGGCATCGGGGCAGCGGGGCGGGGCAGCGGGGCGGCGGGGCAGCGGGATGCGGGGCAGCGGGGCGGGGCAGCGGGGCGGCGGGCCTTGACAGCGGGGCAGCAGGGCGTCGGGGCAGCGGGGCGGGGTGGCGGGGCAGCGGGGCGTCGGGGCGGCGGGGCGGGGCAGTGGGGCAGTTGCGGGGCGGGGCGGCGGGGCAGCGGGGCGTCAGGGCACCGGGGCGTCGGGGCAGCGGGGCGGCGGGGCAGCGGGGCGGGGCAGTGGGGCAGTTGCGGGGCGGGGCGGCGGGGCAGCGGGGCGGGGCAGTGGGGCGGCGGGGCTGGACAGCCGGGCAGCGGGGCGTCGGGGCAGCGGGGCAGTGGGGCAGGGTGGCGGGGCAGCGGGGGTGGCGGGGCAGCGGGGCGGCAGGGCAGCGGGGCAGCGGGGTGACAGCCGGGTGGCGGCGGGGCAGTGGGGCAGGGCAGTGGGGCGGGGCAGCGGGGCAGCAGGTTAGGGGTTAGGTTAGGTTAGGTTAAGGGTTAGGTTAGGTTAGGTTAGGTTAGGTTAGGTTAGGTTAGGTTGGGTTGGGTTAGGTTAGGTTAAGGGTTAGGTTAGGTTAAGGGTTAGGTTAGGTTAGGTTAGGTTAGGTTAGGTTAGGTTAGGTTGGGTTAGGTTAGGTTAGGTTAGGTTAAGGGTTAGGTTAGGTTAGGTTAGGTTAGGTTAGGTTAGGTTAGGTTGGGTTGGGTTAGGTTAGGTTAGGTTAGGTTAGGTTAAGGGTTAGGTTAGGTTAGGTTAGGTCCCGGTAGTATACCACGGTTAGGCTATGTTAGGTTAGGTCCCGGTAGTCTGCCCCGGTTAGGTCCCGGTAGTCTGTCCCGGTTCTGTTATGTTAGGTTAGGTCCCGGTAGTCTGCCCCGGTTAGGTCCCGGTAGTCTGTCCCGGTTCTGTTATGTTAGGTTAGGTCCCGGTAGTCTGCCCCGGTTAGGTCCCGGTAGTATGCCCAGGTTAGGCTATGTTAGGTTAGGTCCCGGTAGTTTGCCCCGGTTAGGTCTCGGTAGGTTAGGTTAGGTTAGGTTAGGTTAGGTTAGGTTAGGTTAGGTTAGGTTAGGTTAGGTTAGTATGCCCCGGTTAGGCTATGTTAGGTTAGGTCCCGGTAGTCTGCCCCGGTTAGGTCCCGGTAGTATGCCCCGGTTAGGCTATGTTAGGTTAGGTCCCGGTAGTCTGCCCCGGTTAGGCTATGTTAGGTTAGGTCCCGGTAGTTTGCCCCGGTTAGGTCCCGGTAGTCTGTCCCGGTTCTGTTATGTTAGGTTAGGTCCCGGTAGTCTGCCCCGGTTAGGTCCCGGTAGTCTGTCCCGGTTCTGTTATGTTAGGTTAGGTCCCGGTAGTCTGCCCCGGTTAGGTCCCGGTAGTCTGTCCCGGTTCTGTTATGTTAGGTTAGGTCCCGGTAGTCTGCCCCGGTTAGGTCCCGGTAGTCTGTCCCGGTTCTGTTATGTTAGGTTAGGTCCCGGTAGTCTGCCCCGGTTAGGTCCCGGTAGTCTGCCCCGGTTAGGCTATGTTAGGTTAGGTCCCGGTAGTTTGCCCCGGTTAGGTCTCGGTAGGTTAGGTTAGGTTAGGTTAGGTTAGGTTAGGTTAGGTTAGGTTAGGTTAGGTTAGGTTAGGTTAGGTTAGTATGCCCCGGTTAGGCTATGTTAGGTTAGGTCCCGGTAGTCTGTCCCGGTTCTGTTATGTTAGGTTAGGTCCCGGTAGTCTGCCCCGGTTAGGTCCCGGTAGTCTGTCCCGGTTCTGTTATGTTAGGTTAGGTCCCGGTAGTCTGCCCCGGTTAGGTCCCGGTAGTCTGCCCCGGTTAGGCTATGTTAGGTTAGGTCCCGGTAGTTTGCCCCGGTTAGGTCTCGGTAGGTTAGGTTAGGTTAGGTTAGGTTAGGTTAGGTTAGGTTAGGTTAGGTTAGGTTAGGTTAGGTTAGGTTAGGTTAGTATGCCCCGGTTAGGTCCCGGTAGTATGCCCCGGTTAGGCTATGTTAGGTTAGGTCCCGGTAGTCTGCCCCGGTTAGGCTATGTTAGGTTAGGTCCCGGTAGTTTGCCCCGGTTAGGTCCCGGTAGTCTGTCCCGGTTCTGTTATGTTAGGTTAGGTCCCGGTAGTCTGCCCCGGTTAGGTCCCGGTAGTCTGTCCCGGTTCTGTTATGTTAGGTTACGTCCCGGTAGTCTGCCCCGGTTAGGTCCCGGTAGTCTGTCCCGGTTCTGTTATGTTAGGTTAGGTCCCGGTAGTCTGCCCCGGTTAGGTCCCGGTAGTCTGTCCCGGTTCTGTTATGTTAGGTTAGGTCCCGGTAGTCTGTCCCGGTCCTGTTATGTTAGGTTAGGTCCCGGTAGTCTGCCCCGGTTAGGTCCCGGTAGTCTGTCCCGGTCCTGTTATGTTAGGTTAGGTCCCGGTAGTCTGCCCCGGTTAGGTCCCGGTAGTCTGTCCCGGTCCTGTTATGTTAGGTTAGGTCCCGGTAGTCTGCCCCGGTTAGGTCTCGGTAGGTTAGGTTAGGTTAGGTTAGGTTAGGTTAGGTCCCGGTAGTATGCCCCGGTTAGGCTATGTTAGGTTAGGTCCCGGTAGTCTGCCCCGGTTAGGCTATGTTAGGTTAGGTCCCGGTAGTTTGCCCCGGTTAGGTCCCGGTAGTCTGTCCCGGTTCTGTTATGTTAGGTTAGGTCCCGGTAGTCTGCCCCGGTTAGGTCCCGGTAGTCTGTCCCGGTTCTGTTATGTTAGGTTAGGTCCCGGTAGTCTGCCCCGGTTAGGTCTCGGTAGGTTAGGTTAGGTTAGGTTAGGTTAGGTTAGGTTAGGTCCTAGTAGTCTGCCCCGGTTAGGCTATGTTAGGTTAGGTCCCGGTAGTCTGCCCCGGTTAGGCTATGTTAGGTTAGGTCCCGGTAGTTTGCCCCGGTTAGGTCCCGGTAGTCTGCCCCGGTTAGGCTATGTTAGGTTAGGTCCCGGTAGTCTGCCCCGGTTAGGTCCCGGTAGTCTGTCCCGGTCCTGTTATGTTAGGTTAGGTCCCGGTAGTCTGCCCCGGTTAGGTCCCGGTAGTCTGTCCCGGTTCTGTTATGTTAGGTTAGGTCCCGATAGTCTGCCCCGGTTAGGTCTCGGTAGGTTAGGTTAGGTTAGGTTAGGTTAGGTTAGGTTAGGTTAGGTCCCAGTAGTCTGCCCCGGTTAGGCTATGTTAGGTTAGGTCCCGGTAGTTTGCCCCGGTTAGGTCCCGGTAGTATGCCCCGGTTAGGCTATGTTAGGTTAGGTCCCGGTAGTCTGCCCCGGTTAGGTCCCGGTAGTCTGTCCCGGTTCTGTTATGTTAGGTTAGGTCCCGGTAGTCTGCCCCGGTTAGGTCCCGGTAGTCTGTCCCGGTCCTGTTATGTTAGGTTAGGTCCCGGTAGTCTGCCCCGGTTAGGTCCCGGTAGTCTGTCCCGGTCCTGTTATGTTAGGTTAGGTCCCGGTAGTCTGCCCCGGTTAGGTCTCGGTAGGTTAGGTTAGGTTAGGTTAGGTTAGGTTAGGTTAGGTCCTAGTAGTCTGCCCCGGTTAGGCTATGTTAGGTTAGGTCCCGGTAGTCTGCCCCGGTTAGGCTATGTTAGGTTAGGTCCCGGTAGTTTGCCCCGGTTAGGTCTCGGTAGTCTGTCACGGTCCTGTTATGTTAGGTTAGGTCCCGGTAGTCTGCCCCGGTTAGGTTAGGTTAGGTTAGGTTAGGTTAGGTTAGGTTAGGTTAGGTTAGGTTAGGTTAGGTTAGGTTAGGTCCCAGTAGTCTGCCCCGGTTAGGCTATGTTAGGTTAGGTCCCGGTAGTTTGCCCCGGTTAGGTCCCGGTAGTATGCCCCGGTTAGGCTATGTTAGGTTAGGTCCCGGTAGTCTGCCCCGGTTAGATCCCGGTAGTCTGTCCCGGTTCTGTTATGTTAGGTTAGGTCCCGGTAGTCTGCCCCGGTTAGGTCCCGGTAGTCTGTCCCGGTCCTGTTATGTTAGGTTAGGTCCCGGTAGTCTGCCCCGGTTAGGTCCCGGTAGTCTGTCCCGGTCCTGTTATGTTAGGTTAGGTCCCGGTAGTCTGCCCCGGTTAGGTCCCGGTAGTCTGTCCCGGTTCTGTTATGTTAGGTTAGGTCCCGGTAGTCTGCCCCGGTTAGGTCTTGGTAGGTTAGGTTAGGTTAGGTTAGGTTAGGTTAGGTTAGGTTAGGTCCTAGTAGTCTGCCCCGGTTAGGCTATGTTAGGTTAGGTCCCGGTAGTCTGCCCCGGTTAGGCTATGTTAGGTTAGGTCCCGGTAGTTTGCCCCGGTTAGGTCCCGGTAGTCTGTCACGGTCCTGTTATGTTAGGTTAGGTCCCGGTAGTCTGCCCCGGTTAGGTCCCGGTAGTCTGTCCCGGTTCTGTTATGTTAGGTTAGGTCCCGGTAGTCTGCCCCGGTTAGGTCTCGGTAGGTTAGGTTAGGTTAGGTTAGGTTAGGTTAGGTTAGGTCCTAGTAGTCTGCCCCGGTTAGGCTATGTTAGGTTAGGTCCCGGTAGTCTGCCCCGGTTAGGTCCCGGTAGTCTGTCCCGGTCCTGTTATGTTAGGTTAGGTCCCGGTAGTCTGCCCCGGTTAGGTCCCGGTAGTCTGTCCCGGTCCTGTTATGTTAGGTTAGGTCCCGGTAGTCTGCCCCGGTTAGGTCCCGGTAGTCTGTCCCGGTCCTGTTATGTTAGGTTAGGTCCCGGTAGTCTGCCCCGGTTAGGTCCCGGTAGTCTGTCCCGGTTCTGTTATGTTAGGTTAGGTCCTGGTAGTCTGTCCCGGTCCTGTTATGTTAGGTTAGGTCCCGGTAGTCTGCCCCGGTTAGGTCCCGGTAGTCTGTCCCGGTTGTGTTATGTTAGGTTAGGTCCCGGTAGTCTGCCCCGGTTAGGTCCCGGTAGTCTGTCCCGGTTGTGTTATGTTAGGTTAGGTCCCGGTAGTCTGCCCCGGTTAGTTCCCGGTAGTCTGTCCCGGTTGTGTTATGTTAGGTTAGGTCCCGGTAGTCTGCCCCGGTTAGGTCCCGGTAGTCTGTCCCGGTTGTGTTATGTTAGGTTAGGTCCCGGTAGTCTGCCCCGGTTAGGTCTCGGTAGGTTAGGTTAGGTTAGGTTAGGTTAGGTTCCGGTAGTATGCCCCGGTTAGGCTATGTTAGGTTAGGTCCCGGTAGTCTGCCCCGGTTAGGCTATGTTAGGTTAGGTCCCGGTAGTCTGCCCCGGTTAGGTCCCGGTAGTCTGTCCCGGTCCTGTTATGTTAGGTTAGGTCCCGGTAGTCTGCCCCGGTTAGGTCCCGGTAGTCTGTCCCGGTGCTGTTATGTTAGGTTAGGTCCCGGTAGTCTGCCCCGGTTAGGTCCCGGTAGTCTGTCCCGGTTAGGCTATGTTAGGTTAGGTCCCGGTAGTCTGCCCCGGTTAGGTCCCGGTAGTATGCCCCGGTTAGGCTATGTTAGGTTAGGTCCCGGTAGTCTGCCCCGGTTAGGCTATGTTAGGTTAGGTCCCGGTAGTTTGCCCCGGTTAGGTCCCGGTAGTCTGTCCCGGTTCTGTTATGTTAGGTTAGGTCCCGGTAGTCTGCCCCGGTTAGGTCCCGGTAGTCTGTCCCGGTTCTGTTATGTTAGGTTAGGTCCCGGTAGTCTGCCCCGGTTAGGTCCCGGTAGTCTGTCCCGGTTCTGTTATGTTAGGTTAGGTCCCGGTAGTCTGCCCCGGTTAGGTCCCGGTAGTCTGTCCCGGTTCTGTTATGTTAGGTTAGGTCCCGGTAGTCTGCCCCGGTTAGGTCCCGGTAGTCTGCCCCGGTTAGGCTATGTTAGGTTAGGTCCCGGTAGTTTGCCCCGGTTAGGTCTCGGTAGGTTAGGTTAGGTTAGGTTAGGTTAGGTTAGGTTAGGTTAGGTTAGGTTAGGTTAGGTTAGGTTAGGTTAGTATGCCCCGGTTAGGCTATGTTAGGTTAGGTCCCGGTAGTCTGTCCCGGTTCTGTTATGTTAGGTTAGGTCCCGGTAGTCTGCCCCGGTTAGGTCCCGGTAGTCTGTCCCGGTTCTGTTATGTTAGGTTAGGTCCCGGTAGTCTGCCCCGGTTAGGTCCCGGTAGTCTGCCCCGGTTAGGCTATGTTAGGTTAGGTCCCGGTAGTTTGCCCCGGTTAGGTCTCGGTAGGTTAGGTTAGGTTAGGTTAGGTTAGGTTAGGTTAGGTTAGGTTAGGTTAGGTTAGGTTAGGTTAGGTTAGGTTAGGTTAGTATGCCCCGGTTAGGTCCCGGTAGTATGCCCCGGTTAGGCTATGTTAGGTTAGGTCCCGGTAGTCTGCCCCGGTTAGGCTATGTTAGGTTAGGTCCCGGTAGTTTGCCCCGGTTAGGTCCCGGTAGTCTGTCCCGGTTCTGTTATGTTAGGTTAGGTCCCGGTAGTCTGCCCCGGTTAGGTCCCGGTAGTCTGTCCCGGTTCTGTTATGTTAGGTTACGTCCCGGTAGTCTGCCCCGGTTAGGTCCCGGTAGTCTGTCCCGGTTCTGTTATGTTAGGTTAGGTCCCGGTAGTCTGCCCCGGTTAGGTCCCGGTAGTCTGTCCCGGTTCTGTTATGTTAGGTTAGGTCCCGGTAGTCTGTCCCGGTCCTGTTATGTTAGGTTAGGTCCCGGTAGTCTGCCCCGGTTAGGTCCCGGTAGTCTGTCCCGGTCCTGTTATGTTAGGTTAGGTCCCGGTAGTCTGCCCCGGTTAGGTCCCGGTAGTCTGTCCCGGTCCTGTTATGTTAGGTTAGGTCCCGGTAGTCTGCCCCGGTTAGGTCTCGGTAGGTTAGGTTAGGTTAGGTTAGGTTAGGTTAGGTTAGGTTAGGTCCCGGTAGTATGCCCCGGTTAGGCTATGTTAGGTTAGGTCCCGGTAGTCTGCCCCGGTTAGGCTATGTTAGGTTAGGTCCCGGTAGTTTGCCCCGGTTAGGTCCCGGTAGTCTGTCCCGGTTCTGTTATGTTAGGTTAGGTCCCGGTAGTCTGCCCCGGTTAGGTCCCGGTAGTCTGTCCCGGTTCTGTTATGTTAGGTTAGGTCCCGGTAGTCTGCCCCGGTTAGGTCTCGGTAGGTTAGGTTAGGTTAGGTTAGGTTAGGTTAGGTTAGGTCCTAGTAGTCTGCCCCGGTTAGGCTATGTTAGGTTAGGTCCCGGTAGTCTGCCCCGGTTAGGCTATGTTAGGTTAGGTCCCGGTAGTTTGCCCCGGTTAGGTCCCGGTAGTCTGCCCCGGTTAGGCTATGTTAGGTTAGGTCCCGGTAGTCTGCCCCGGTTAGGTCCCGGTAGTCTGTCCCGGTCCTGTTATGTTAGGTTAGGTCCCGGTAGTCTGCCCCGGTTAGGTCCCGGTAGTCTGTCCCGGTTCTGTTATGTTAGGTTAGGTCCCGATAGTCTGCCCCGGTTAGGTCTCGGTAGGTTAGGTTAGGTTAGGTTAGGTTAGGTTAGGTTAGGTTAGGTCCCAGTAGTCTGCCCCGGTTAGGCTATGTTAGGTTAGGTCCCGGTAGTTTGCCCCGGTTAGGTCCCGGTAGTATGCCCCGGTTAGGCTATGTTAGGTTAGGTCCCGGTAGTCTGCCCCGGTTAGGTCCCGGTAGTCTGTCCCGGTTCTGTTATGTTAGGTTAGGTCCCGGTAGTCTGCCCCGGTTAGGTCCCGGTAGTCTGTCCCGGTCCTGTTATGTTAGGTTAGGTCCCGGTAGTCTGCCCCGGTTAGGTCCCGGTAGTCTGTCCCGGTCCTGTTATGTTAGGTTAGGTCCCGGTAGTCTGCCCCGGTTAGGTCTCGGTAGGTTAGGTTAGGTTAGGTTAGGTTAGGTTAGGTTAGGTCCTAGTAGTCTGCCCCGGTTAGGCTATGTTAGGTTAGGTCCCGGTAGTCTGCCCCGGTTAGGCTATGTTAGGTTAGGTCCCGGTAGTTTGCCCCGGTTAGGTCTCGGTAGTCTGTCACGGTCCTGTTATGTTAGGTTAGGTCCCGGTAGTCTGCCCCGGTTAGGTTAGGTTAGGTTAGGTTAGGTTAGGTTAGGTTAGGTTAAGTTAGGTTAGGTTAGGTTAGGTTAGGTCCCAGTAGTCTGCCCCGGTTAGGCTATGTTAGGTTAGGTCCCGGTAGTTTGCCCCGGTTAGGTCCCGGTAGTATGCCCCGGTTAGGCTATGTTAGGTTAGGTCCCGGTAGTCTGCCCCGGTTAGGTCCCGGTAGTCTGTCCCGGTTCTGTTATGTTAGGTTAGGTCCCGGTAGTCTGCCCCGGTTAGGTCCCGGTAGTCTGTCCCGGTCCTGTTATGTTAGGTTAGGTCCCGGTAGTCTGCCCCGGTTAGGTCCCGGTAGTCTGTCCCGGTCCTGTTATGTTAGGTTAGGTCCCGGTAGTCTGCCCCGGTTAGGTCCCGGTAGTCTGTCCCGGTTCTGTTATGTTAGGTTAGGTCCCGGTAGTCTGCCCCGGTTAGGTCTTGGTAGGTTAGGTTAGGTTAGGTTAGGTTAGGTTAGGTTAGGTTAGGTCCTAGTAGTCTGCCCCGGTTAGGCTATGTTAGGTTAGGTCCCGGTAGTCTGCCCCGGTTAGGCTATGTTAGGTTAGGTCCCGGTAGTTTGCCCCGGTTAGGTCCCGGTAGTCTGTCACGGTCCTGTTATGTTAGGTTAGGTCCCGGTAGTCTGCCCCGGTTAGGTCCCGGTAGTCTGTCCCGGTTCTGTTATGTTAGGTTAGGTCCCGGTAGTCTGCCCCGGTTAGGTCTCGGTAGGTTAGGTTAGGTTAGGTTAGGTTAGGTTAGGTTAGGTCCTAGTAGTCTGCCCCGGTTAGGCTATGTTAGGTTAGGTCCCGGTAGTCTGCCCCGGTTAGGTCCCGGTAGTCTGTCCCGGTCCTGTTATGTTAGGTTAGGTCCCGGTAGTCTGCCCCGGTTAGGTCCCGGTAGTCTGTCCCGGTCCTGTTATGTTAGGTTAGGTCCCGGTAGTCTGCCCCGGTTAGGTCCCGGTAGTCTGTCCCGGTCCTGTTATGTTAGGTTAGGTCCCGGTAGTCTGCCCCGGTTAGGTCCCGGTAGTCTGTCCCGGTTCTGTTATGTTAGGTTAGGTCCCGGTAGTCTGTCCCGGTCCTGTTATGTTAGGTTAGGTCCCGGTAGTCTGCCCCGGTTAGGTCCCGGTAGTCTGTCCCGGTTGTGTTATGTTAGGTTAGGTCCCGGTAGTCTGCCCCGGTTAGGTCCCGGTAGTCTGTCCCGGTTGTGTTATGTTAGGTTAGGTCCCGGTAGTCTGCCCCGGTTAGTTCCCGGTAGTCTGTCCCGGTTGTGTTATGTTAGGTTAGGTCCCGGTAGTCTGCCCCGGTTAGGTCCCGGTAGTCTGTCCCGGTTGTGTTATGTTAGGTTAGGTCCCGGTAGTCTGCCCCGGTTAGGTCTCGGTAGGTTAGGTTAGGTTAGGTTAGGTTAGGTTCCGGTAGTATGCCCCGGTTAGGCTATGTTAGGTTAGGTCCCGGTAGTCTGCCCCGGTTAGGCTATGTTAGGTTAGGTCCCGGTAGTCTGCCCCGGTTAGGTCCCGGTAGTCTGTCCCGGTCCTGTTATGTTAGGTTAGGTCCCGGTAGTCTGCCCCGGTTAGGTCCCGGTAGTCTGTCCCGGTGCTGTTATGTTAGGTTAGGTCCCGGTAGTCTGCCCCGGTTAGGTCCCGGTAGTCTGTCCCGGTTAGGCTATGTTAGGTTAGGTCCCGGTAGTCTGCCCCGGTTAGGTCCCGGTAGTATGCCCCGGTTAGGCTATGTTAGGTTAGGTCCCGGTAGTCTGCCCCGGTTAGGCTATGTTAGGTTAGGTCCCGGTAGTTTGCCCCGGTTAGGTCCCGGTAGTCTGTCCCGGTTCTGTTATGTTAGGTTAGGTCCCGGTAGTCTGCCCCGGTTAGGTCCCGGTAGTCTGTCCCGGTTCTGTTATGTTAGGTTAGGTCCCGGTAGTCTGCCCCGGTTAGGTCCCGGTAGTCTGTCCCGGTTCTGTTATGTTAGGTTAGGTCCCGGTAGTCTGCCCCGGTTAGGTCCCGGTAGTCTGTCCCGGTTCTGTTATGTTAGGTTAGGTCCCGGTAGTCTGCCCCGGTTAGGTCCCGGTAGTCTGCCCCGGTTAGGCTATGTTAGGTTAGGTCCCGGTAGTTTGCCCCGGTTAGGTCTCGGTAGGTTAGGTTAGGTTAGGTTAGGTTAGGTTAGGTTAGGTTAGGTTAGGTTAGGTTAGGTTAGGTTAGGTTAGTATGCCCCGGTTAGGCTATGTTAGGTTAGGTCCCGGTAGTCTGTCCCGGTTCTGTTATGTTAGGTTAGGTCCCGGTAGTCTGCCCCGGTTAGGTCCCGGTAGTCTGTCCCGGTTCTGTTATGTTAGGTTAGGTCCCGGTAGTCTGCCCCGGTTAGGTCCCGGTAGTCTGCCCCGGTTAGGCTATGTTAGGTTAGGTCCCGGTAGTTTGCCCCGGTTAGGTCTCGGTAGGTTAGGTTAGGTTAGGTTAGGTTAGGTTAGGTTAGGTTAGGTTAGGTTAGGTTAGGTTAGGTTAGGTTAGTATGCCCCGGTTAGGTCCCGGTAGTATGCCCCGGTTAGGCTATGTTAGGTTAGGTCCCGGTAGTCTGCCCCGGTTAGGCTATGTTAGGTTAGGTCCCGGTAGTTTGCCCCGGTTAGGTCCCGGTAGTCTGTCCCGGTTCTGTTATGTTAGGTTAGGTCCCGGTAGTCTGCCCCGGTTAGGTCCCGGTAGTCTGTCCCGGTTCTGTTATGTTAGGTTACGTCCCGGTAGTCTGCCCCGGTTAGGTCCCGGTAGTCTGTCCCGGTTCTGTTATGTTAGGTTAGGTCCCGGTAGTCTGCCCCGGTTAGGTCCCGGTAGTCTGTCCCGGTTCTGTTATGTTAGGTTAGGTCCCGGTAGTCTGTCCCGGTCCTGTTATGTTAGGTTAGGTCCCGGTAGTCTGCCCCGGTTAGGTCCCGGTAGTCTGTCCCGGTCCTGTTATGTTAGGTTAGGTCCCGGTAGTCTGCCCCGGTTAGGTCCCGGTAGTCTGTCCCGGTCCTGTTATGTTAGGTTAGGTCCCGGTAGTCTGCCCCGGTTAGGTCTCGGTAGGTTAGGTTAGGTTAGGTTAGGTTAGGTTAGGTTAGGTTAGGTCCCGGTAGTATGCCCCGGTTAGGCTATGTTAGGTTAGGTCCCGGTAGTCTGCCCCGGTTAGGCTATGTTAGGTTAGGTCCCGGTAGTTTGCCCCGGTTAGGTCCCGGTAGTCTGTCCCGGTTCTGTTATGTTAGGTTAGGTCCCGGTAGTCTGCCCCGGTTAGGTCCCGGTAGTCTGTCCCGGTTCTGTTATGTTAGGTTAGGTCCCGGTAGTCTGCCCCGGTTAGGTCTCGGTAGGTTAGGTTAGGTTAGGTTAGGTTAGGTTAGGTTAGGTCCTAGTAGTCTGCCCCGGTTAGGCTATGTTAGGTTAGGTCCCGGTAGTCTGCCCCGGTTAGGCTATGTTAGGTTAGGTCCCGGTAGTTTGCCCCGGTTAGGTCCCGGTAGTCTGCCCCGGTTAGGCTATGTTAGGTTAGGTCCCGGTAGTCTGCCCCGGTTAGGTCCCGGTAGTCTGTCCCGGTCCTGTTATGTTAGGTTAGGTCCCGGTAGTCTGCCCCGGTTAGGTCCCGGTAGTCTGTCCCGGTTCTGTTATGTTAGGTTAGGTCCCGATAGTCTGCCCCGGTTAGGTCTCGGTAGGTTAGGTTAGGTTAGGTTAGGTTAGGTTAGGTTAGGTTAGGTCCCAGTAGTCTGCCCCGGTTAGGCTATGTTAGGTTAGGTCCCGGTAGTTTGCCCCGGTTAGGTCCCGGTAGTATGCCCCGGTTAGGCTATGTTAGGTTAGGTCCCGGTAGTCTGCCCCGGTTAGGTCCCGGTAGTCTGTCCCGGTTCTGTTATGTTAGGTTAGGTCCCGGTAGTCTGCCCCGGTTAGGTCCCGGTAGTCTGTCCCGGTCCTGTTATGTTAGGTTAGGTCCCGGTAGTCTGCCCCGGTTAGGTCCCGGTAGTCTGTCCCGGTCCTGTTATGTTAGGTTAGGTCCCGGTAGTCTGCCCCGGTTAGGTCTCGGTAGGTTAGGTTAGGTTAGGTTAGGTTAGGTTAGGTTAGGTCCTAGTAGTCTGCCCCGGTTAGGCTATGTTAGGTTAGGTCCCGGTAGTCTGCCCCGGTTAGGCTATGTTAGGTTAGGTCCCGGTAGTTTGCCCCGGTTAGGTCTCGGTAGTCTGTCACGGTCCTGTTATGTTAGGTTAGGTCCCGGTAGTCTGCCCCGGTTAGGTTAGGTTAGGTTAGGTTAGGTTAGGTTAGGTTAGGTTAGGTTAGGTTAGGTTAGGTTAGGTTAGGTCCCAGTAGTCTGCCCCGGTTAGGCTATGTTAGGTTAGGTCCCGGTAGTTTGCCCCGGTTAGGTCCCGGTAGTATGCCCCGGTTAGGCTATGTTAGGTTAGGTCCCGGTAGTCTGCCCCGGTTAGGTCCCGGTAGTCTGTCCCGGTTCTGTTATGTTAGGTTAGGTCCCGGTAGTCTGCCCCGGTTAGGTCCCGGTAGTCTGTCCCGGTCCTGTTATGTTAGGTTAGGTCCCGGTAGTCTGCCCCGGTTAGGTCCCGGTAGTCTGTCCCGGTCCTGTTATGTTAGGTTAGGTCCCGGTAGTCTGCCCCGGTTAGGTCCCGGTAGTCTGTCCCGGTTCTGTTATGTTAGGTTAGGTCCCGGTAGTCTGCCCCGGTTAGGTCTTGGTAGGTTAGGTTAGGTTAGGTTAGGTTAGGTTAGGTTAGGTTAGGTCCTAGTAGTCTGCCCCGGTTAGGCTATGTTAGGTTAGGTCCCGGTAGTCTGCCCCGGTTAGGCTATGTTAGGTTAGGTCCCGGTAGTTTGCCCCGGTTAGGTCCCGGTAGTCTGTCACGGTCCTGTTATGTTAGGTTAGGTCCCGGTAGTCTGCCCCGGTTAGGTCCCGGTAGTCTGTCCCGGTTCTGTTATGTTAGGTTAGGTCCCGGTAGTCTGCCCCGGTTAGGTCTCGGTAGGTTAGGTTAGGTTAGGTTAGGTTAGGTTAGGTTAGGTCCTAGTAGTCTGCCCCGGTTAGGCTATGTTAGGTTAGGTCCCGGTAGTCTGCCCCGGTTAGGTCCCGGTAGTCTGTCCCGGTCCTGTTATGTTAGGTTAGGTCCCGGTAGTCTGCCCCGGTTAGGTCCCGGTAGTCTGTCCCGGTCCTGTTATGTTAGGTTAGGTCCCGGTAGTCTGCCCCGGTTAGGTCCCGGTAGTCTGTCCCGGTCCTGTTATGTTAGGTTAGGTCCCGGTAGTCTGCCCCGGTTAGGTCCCGGTAGTCTGTCCCGGTTCTGTTATGTTAGGTTAGGTCCCGGTAGTCTGTCCCGGTCCTGTTATGTTAGGTTAGGTCCCGGTAGTCTGCCCCGGTTAGGTCCCGGTAGTCTGTCCCGGTTGTGTTATGTTAGGTTAGGTCCCGGTAGTCTGCCCCGGTTAGGTCCCGGTAGTCTGTCCCGGTTGTGTTATGTTAGGTTAGGTCCCGGTAGTCTGCCCCGGTTAGTTCCCGGTAGTCTGTCCCGGTTGTGTTATGTTAGGTTAGGTCCCGGTAGTCTGCCCCGGTTAGGTCCCGGTAGTCTGTCCCGGTTGTGTTATGTTAGGTTAGGTCCCGGTAGTCTGCCCCGGTTAGGTCTCGGTAGGTTAGGTTAGGTTAGGTTAGGTTAGGTTCCGGTAGTATGCCCCGGTTAGGCTATGTTAGGTTAGGTCCCGGTAGTCTGCCCCGGTTAGGCTATGTTAGGTTAGGTCCCGGTAGTCTGCCCCGGTTAGGTCCCGGTAGTCTGTCCCGGTCCTGTTATGTTAGGTTAGGTCCCGGTAGTCTGCCCCGGTTAGGTCCCGGTAGTCTGTCCCGGTGCTGTTATGTTAGGTTAGGTCCCGGTAGTCTGCCCCGGTTAGGTCCCGGTAGTCTGTCCCGGTCCTGTTATGTTAGGTTAGGTCCCGGTAGTCTGCCCCGGTTAGGTCCCGGTAGTCTGTCCCGGTCCTGTTATGTTAGGTTAGGTCCCGGTAGTCTGCCCCGGTTCTGTTATGTTAGGTTAGGTCCCGGTAGTCTGCCCCGGTTAGGTCCCGGTAGTCTGTCCCGGTTCTGTTATGTTAGGTTAGGTCCCGGTAGTCTGCCCCGGTTAGGTCCCGGTAGTCTGCCCCGGTTAGGCTATGTTAGGTTAGGTCCCGGTAGTTTGCCCCGGTTAGGTCTCGGTAGGTTAGGTTAGGTTTGGTTAGGTTAGGTTAGGTTAGGTTAGGTTAGGTTAGGTTAGGTTAGGTTAGGTTAGGTTAGGTTAGGTTAGGTTAGGTTAGTATGCCCCGGTTAGGCTATGTTAGGTTAGGTCCCGGTAGTCTGCCCCGGTTAGGTCCCGGTAGTATGCCCCGGTTAGGCTATGTTAGGTTAGGTCCCGGTAGTCTGCCCCGGTTAGGCTATGTTAGGTTAGGTCCCGGTAGTTTGCCCCGGTTAGGTCCCGGTAGTCTGTCCCGGTTCTGTTATGTTAGGTTAGGTCCCGGTAGTCTGCCCCGGTTAGGTCCCGGTAGTCTGTCCCGGTTCTGTTATGTTAGGTTAGGTCCCGGTAGTCTGCCCCGGTTAGGTCCCGGTAGTCTGCCCCGGTTAGGCTATGTTAGGTTAGGTCCCGGTAGTTTGCCCCGGTTAGGTCTCGGTAGGTTAGGTTAGGTTTGGTTAAGTTAGGTTAGGTTAGGTTAGGTTAGGTTAGGTTAGGTTAGGTTAGGTTAGTATGCCCCGGTTAGGCTATGTTAGGTTAGGTCCCGGTAGTCTGCCCCGGTTAGGTCCCGGTAGTATGCCCCGGTTAGGCTATGTTAGGTTAGGTCCCGGTAGTCTGCCCCGGTTAGGCTATGTTAGGTTAGGTCCCGGTAGTTTGCCCCGGTTAGGTCCCGGTAGTCTGTCCCGGTTCTGTTATGTTAGGTTAGGTCCCGGTAGTCTGCCCCGGTTAGGTCCCGGTAGTCTGTCCCGGTTCTGTTATGTTAGGTTAGGTCCCGGTAGTCTGCCCCGGTTAGGTCCCGGTAGTCTGCCCCGGTTAGGCTATGTTAGGTTAGGTCCCGGTAGTCTGCCCCGGTTAGGTCTCGGTAGGTTAGGTTAGGTTAGGTTAGGTTAGGTTAGGTTAGGTTAGGTTAGGTTAGGTTAGGTTAGGTTAGGTCCTGGTAGTATGCCCCGGTTAGGCTATGTTAGGTTAGGTCCCGGTAGTCTGCCCCGGTTAGGCTATGTTAGGTTAGGTCCCGGTAGTTTGCCCCGGTTAGGTCCCGGTAGTCTGTCCCGGTTCTGTTATGTTAGGTTAGGTCCCGGTAGTCTGCCCCGGTTAGGCTATGTTAGGTTAGGTCCCGGTAGTCTGCCCCGGTTAGGCTATGTTAGGTTAGGTCCCGGTAGTTTGCCCCGGTTAGGTCCCGGTAGTCTGTCCCGGTTCTGTTATGTTAGGTTAGGTCCCGGTAGTCTGCCCCGGTTAGGTCCCGGTAGTCTGTCCCGGTTCTGTTATGTTAGGTTAGGTCCCAGTAGTCTGCCCCGGTTAGGACCCGGTAGTCTGTCCCGGTTCTGTTATGTTAGGTTAGGTCCCGGTAGTCTGCCCCGGTTAGGTCCCGGTAGTCTGCCCCGGTTAGGCTATGTTAGGTTAGGTCCCGGTAGTTTGCCCCGGTTAGGTCCCGGTAGTCTGTCCCGGTCCTGTTATGTTAGGTTAGGTCCCGGTAGTCTGCCCCGGTTAGGTCCCGGTAGTCTGTCCCGGTTCTGTTATGTTAGGTTAGGTCCCGGTAGTCTGCCCCGGTTAGGTC
>JAWZYT010003377.1:27500-30000 GCA_034508575.1 Petrolisthes manimaculis
TTTCATGGGAAGAGGAAACAGGCTATACAGCTCGACTTCCCTTTACAGTGAGTGAGTGAGAGAAGTTACAGTCCACTGGCTGCAATGCTGATCACACGTCCGGGTTTTGGAGGGATGTAGAACAGGTACTCAGTGTTAAGGTGACTGAGCTAGAGAAATTACAGTCCACTGGCTGCAATGCTGATCACACGTCCGGGTTTTGGAGGATTTAGAACAGGTACTCAGTGTTAAGGTGAGTGAGTGAGAGAAGTTACAGTCCACTGGCTGCAATGCTGATCACACGTCCGGGTTTTGGAGGATTTAGAACAGGTACTCAGTGTTAACAACAACAGAGTAAATCCAGAAAAAAGAGAGATTATGAGGAAAGAGATAGAGTATATGTTAAAGAATGATTTAATAGAACCTAGTAATAGTCCATAGAGTTCACCCTGTGTGTTGGTTCCTAAACCGGGGGGAAAGAACAGGTTCTGTACTGATTTTAGATGAATTATTATTATTATTATTATTATTTTTTTTTTTTTTTATCTTTTTATCATTTTTTTTTTTTTTTTTTTTTTTTTTTTTTTTATTATCATTTTTTTATTATTATTTTTATTATTATTATTATTATTATTATTATTTTATTATTTTTTTTATCATTATTTTTTATTATTATTTTTATTTTATTTTTATTATTATTTTTTTTATTATTATTTTTTTTTATCATTATTATTATTATTATTAATTTTTTATTATTATTATTTTTTTTTATTATTTGATTTTTTATTATTATTTTTATTATTCTTTTTTTATTATTTTTTGTTATTGTTTTTTATCATTATTTTTTATTATTAATTTTTTATTATTATTTTTTATTATTATTATTTTTTTATAATTTTTTACTATTATTTTTATTATTATTATTTATTTTTTATTATTTATTATTATTAATTATCATTTATTATTATTTATTCTTATTTATTATTTATTATTCCAAATCTTTGAAACAATACAACCATCAATGTAACCATAGGATATCAAAAGTCAATAATAATATTATAATTATTTTTATTGAATAACCAGATAACTACAGGATATAAGTAATAAAAACTAACTATTTAATGTAAGATTTTGTTGTTGGTGTTTGATTCCTATAAACTATATGTATGTTTATGTATGTATGTATGTATATATGTGTATGTATGTATGTATATTTATGTATGTGTATGTATGTATGTATGTATATTTATGTATGTGTATTTATGTATATATATTTATGTGTATTTATGTATGTGTATGCATGTATGTACATGTATGTATATTTATGTATGTGTATGTATGTATATATATGTATGTGTATGTATGTATGTATGTATATGTATGTATGTGTATGCATGTATGTACATGTATGTATATGATGTATATGTATGTATGTATATATATATATATGTATGTATGTATATGTATATGTACAATTAGCATCACTTATAAGAGGTACAGTGAGCATTGTCATTCCTCATCACGTGTATCAGTTATAAGTGGTGGTAACTGTACATATAGGAATCACACCACTAACCTAATTAATGAAGGGTATAAGTACAGTGTATATATATGTATGTATGTATATGTATGTGTACAATTAGCATCACTTATAAGAGGTACAGTGAGCATTGTCATTCCTCATCACGTGTATCAGTTATAAGTGGTGGTAACTGTACATATAGGAATCACACCACTAACATAATTAATGAAGGGTATAAGTACAGTGTTGGTAACTTTGGAACAAAACAATTCCTACACACTATTCCAGGCAACAGGTCCACTATTATTAGTGTTAATCTGATGCTGTTTCCTGGCCTACTTTGGAGGAATTAAAACACTCCATTACCCTCTAAAGGATTCCTATAAACTAGTCCATGCAACAACCCATTATTAGTAGTATTATTAGTATTATTTTATATAAAGGAATTATATAGATGACAAATGTATATAATATTTGTTGCCCCTTTGAATATTATATTAGGGAATTACAATACAGTATATAATAATCAATTATATAGTAATTAATTATATAGTAATTAATTATATAGTAATTAATTATATAGTAATTAATTATATAGTAATTAATTATATAGTAATTAATTATATACTAATTGTTATATAGTAATTAATTATATAGTAATTAATTATATTGTAATTAATTATAAAGTAATTAATTATACAGTAATTAATTATATAGTAAGGAATTATATAGTAAGGAATTATATAGTAAGTAATTATATAGTAAGGAATTATATAGTAAGGAATTATATAGTAATTAATTATATAGTAATTAATTATATAGTAATTATTTATATAGTAATTAATTATATAGTAATTAATTATATAGTAATTGTTATATAGTAATTGTTATATAGTAATTAATTATATAGTAATTAATTATATAGTAATTGTTATATAGTAATTGTTATATAGTAATTGTTATATAATAATTAATTATATAGTAATTATTATAGTAATT
>JAWZYT010003377.1:42500-45000 GCA_034508575.1 Petrolisthes manimaculis
AGATAAAGATAAAGATAGATAGATATGATAAAGATAGATAGATAAAGATAGATAGACAAAGATAGATAGGTAAAGATAAAGATAGATAGAGATAGATAGATAAAGATAGATAGATAAAGATAAAGATAGATGGATATAGATAAAGATAGATGGATAAATAAAGATAGATAGACAAAGATAGATAGGTAAAGATAAAGATAGATGGATATAGATAAAGATAGATGGATAAAGATAGATAGATAAAGATAGATAGAGATAGAAATAGATAGATAAAGATAAAGATAGATAGATAAAGATAGACAACTAAAGATAGATAAAGATAGATAGATAAAGATAGACAGATAAAGATAGATAGATAAAGATAGACAGATAAAGATAGACAAATAAAGATAGACAAATAAAGATAGATAGATAAAGATAGATAGATAAAGATAGATAGATAAAGATAGACTGATAAAGATAGATAGATAAAGATAGATAGATAAAGATAGATAGATAAAGATAGATAGATAAAGATAGAAAGATAAAGATAGACAGATAAAGATAGATAGATAAAGATAGACAGATAAAGATAGATAGATAAAGATCGATAAAGATAGATAGATAAAGATAGAAAGATAAAGATAGACAGATAAAGATAGACAGATAAAGATAGATAGATAAAGATAGATAGTTAAAGATAGACAGATAAAGATAGACAGATAAAGATAGATAGATAGATAAAGATAAATAGATAAAGATAGACAGATAAAGATAGATAGATAAAGATAGACAGATAAAGATAAATAGATAAAGATAGACTGATAAAGATAGACAGATAAAGATAGATAGATAAAGATAGATAGATAAAGATAGATAGATAAAGATAGATAGATAGAGATAAAGATAGATAGATAGAGATAGATAGATAAAGATAGATAGATAAAGATAAAAATAAATACACACACACTCTCTCTCTCTCACACACATGCGTGTGAGAGAGAAAGAGAATGTGTGCATGTATAAGTGTGTATGAATGTATGTATGTGTGTATGAGAGAGAGTGTATGTATGTATGTATGTATGTATGTATGTGTGAGAATGACCGTTGGAGGAGGGGGAGGGGGAGGGGGGGGAGGGGAGGGGAGGGGAGGGAAGGGGAGGGGGAAGGGGGGAGAGGAGTGGTAGTAGTAGTAGTAGTGGTAGTAGTAGTAGTAGTAGTAGTAGTAGTAGTGGTGGTGGTAGTAGTAGTAGTAGTAGTAGTGGTAGTAATAGTAGTAGTAGTAGTAGTAGTAGTGGTAGTAATAGTAGTAGTAGTAGTAGTAGTAGTAGTAGTAGTAGTGGTATTAGTGGTAGTAGTAGTAGTAATAGTGGTAGTAGTAGTAGTAGTAGTAGTAGTAGTGGTATTAGTAGTAGTAGTAGTAGTAGTAGTAGTAGTAGTAGTGGTAGTAGTAGTAGTAGTGGTATTATTATTATTATTATTAGTAGTAGTAGTAGTAGTAGTAGTGGTAGTAGTAGTAGTAGTAGTAGTAGTAGTAGTGGTAGTAGTAGTAGTAGTAGTAGTAGTAGTAGTAGTAGTAGTAGTAGTAGTAGTAGTGGTAGTGGTAGTAGTAGTAGTAGTGGTATTATTATTATTATTATTAGTAGTAGTAGTAGTAGTGGTAGTAGTAGTAGTTGTAGTAGTAGTTGTAGTAGTAGTGGTAGTAGTAGTAGTAGTAGTAGTAGTGGTAGTAGTAGTAGTAGTAGTAGTAGTAGTAGTAGTAGTAGTAGTAGTAGTAGTAGTGGTAGTAGTAGTAGTAGTGGTATTATTATTATTATTATTATTATTAGTAGTAGTAGTGGTAGTAGTAGTAGTTGTAGTAGTAGTTGTAGTAGTAGTGGTAGTAGTAGTAGTAGTAGTTGTAGTAGTAGTGGTAGTAGTAGTAGTAGTAGTGGTAGTAGTAGTAGTAATAGTATAGTAGTAGTAGTAGTAGTAGTAGTAGTGGTGGTAGTAGTAGTAGTAGTAGTAGTAGTAGTAGTAATAGTATAGTAGTAGTAGTAGTAGTAGTAGTAGTAGTGGTGGTAGTAGTAGTAGTAGTAGTAGTAATAGTATAGTAGTAGTAGTGGTAGTAGTAGTAGTAGTGGTGGTAGTAGTAGTAGTAGTAGTAGTAGTAGTAGTAGTAGTAGTAGTAGTGGTGGTAGTAGTAGTAGTAGTAGTAGTAGTAATAGTATAGTAGTAGTAGTAGTAGTAGTAGTAGTAGTAGTAGTAGTGGTGGTAGTAGTAGTAGTAGTAGTAGTAGTAGTAGTAGTAGTAGTGGTGGTAGTTGTAGTAGTAGTAGTAGTAGTACTAGCTGAGTTGACCTGTTGAAAAGAAAATTAATAATAATAATAATAATAATAATAATAATAATAATAATAATAATAATAATAATAATAATAATAATAATAATAATAACAATAATAATAATAATAATAATAATAATAATAATAATAATATTTATGATGATAATAATAATAATGATGATAATAATAATAATAATGAT
>JAWZYT010003377.1:55000-57500 GCA_034508575.1 Petrolisthes manimaculis
GGGGCGTCGGGGCGGCGGGGCGGGGCAGTGGGGCAGTTGCGGGGCGGGGCGGCGGGGCAGCGGGGCGTCAGGGCAGCGGGGCGTCGGGGCAGCGGGGCGGCGGGGCAACGGGGCGGGGCAGTGGGGCAGTTGCGGGGCGGGGCGGCGGGGCAGCGGGGCGGGGCAGTGGGGCGGCGGGGCTGGACAGCCGGGCAGCGGGGCGTCGGGGCAGCGGGGCAGTGGGGCAGGGTGGCGGGGCAGCGGGGTGGCGGGGCAGCGGGGCGGCAGGGCAGCGGGGCAGCGGGGGTGACAACCGGGTGGCGGCGGGGCAGTGGGGCAGGGCAGTGGGGCGGGGCAGCGGGGCAGCAGGTTAGGGGTTAGGTTAGGTTAGGTTAAGGGTTAGGTTAGGTTAGGTTAGGTTAGGTTAGGTTAGGTTAGGTTGGGTTGGGTTAGGTTAGGTTAAGGGTTAGGTTAGGTTAAGGGTTAGGTTAGGTTAGGTTAGGTTAGGTTAGGTTGGTTAGGTTAGGTTAGGTTAGGTTAGGTTAGGTTAGGTTAGGTTAGGTTAGGTTGGGTTGGGTTAGGTTAGGTTAGGTTAGGTTAGGTTAAGGGTTAGGTTAGGTTAGGTTAGGTCCCGGTAGTATACCACGGTTAGGCTATGTTAGGTTAGGTCCCGGTAGTCTGCCCCGGTTAGGTCCCGGTAGTCTGTCCCGGTTCTGTTATGTTAGGTTAGGTCCCGGTAGTCTGCCCCGGTTAGGTCCCGGTAGTCTGTCCCGGTTCTGTTATGTTAGGTTAGGTCCCGGTAGTCTGCCCCGGTTAGGTCCCGGTAGTCTGCCCCGGTTAGGCTATGTTAGGTTAGGTCCCGGTAGTTTGCCCCGGTTAGGTCTCGGTAGGTTAGGTTAGGTTAGGTTAGGTTAGGTTAGGTTAGGTTAGGTTAGGTTAGGTTAGGTTAGTATGCCCCGGTTAGGCTATGTTAGGTTAGGTCCCGGTAGTCTGCCCCGGTTAGGCTATGTTAGGTTAGGTCCCGGTAGTTTGCCCCGGTTAGGTCCCGGTAGTCTGTCCCGGTTCTGTTATGTTAGGTTAGGTCCCGGTAGTCTGCCCCGGTTAGGTCCCGGTAGTCTGTCCCGGTTCTGTTATGTTAGGTTAGGTCCCGGTAGTCTGCCCCGGTTAGGTCCCGGTAGTCTGTCCCGGTTCTGTTATGTTAGGTTAGGTCCCGGTAGTCTGCCCCGGTTAGGTCCCGGTAGTCTGTCCCGGTTCTGTTATGTTAGGTTAGGTCCCGGTAGTCTGCCCCGGTTAGGTCCCGGTAGTCTGCCCCGGTTAGGCTATGTTAGGTTAGGTCCCGGTAGTTTGCCCCGGTTAGGTCTCGGTAGGTTAGGTTAGGTTAGGTTAGGTTAGGTTAGGTTAGGTTAGGTTAGGTTAGGTTAGGTTAGGTTAGGTTAGTATGCCCCGGTTAGGCTATGTTAGGTTAGGTCCCGGTAGTCTGTCCCGGTTCTGTTATGTTAGGTTAGGTCCCGGTAGTCTGCCCCGGTTAGGTCCCGGTAGTCTGTCCCGGTTCTGTTATGTTAGGTTAGGTCCCGGTAGTCTGCCCCGGTTAGGTCCCGGTAGTCTGCCCCGGTTAGGCTATGTTAGGTTAGGTCCCGGTAGTTTGCCCCGGTTAGGTCTCGGTAGGTTAGGTTAGGTTAGGTTAGGTTAGGTTAGGTTAGGTTAGGTTAGGTTAGGTTAGGTTAGTATGCCCCGGTTAGGTCCCGGTAGTATGCCCCGGTTAGGCTATGTTAGGTTAGGTCCCGGTAGTCTGCCCCGGTTAGGCTATGTTAGGTTAGGTCCCGGTAGTTTGCCCCGGTTAGGTCCCGGTAGTCTGTCCCGGTTCTGTTATGTTAGGTTAGGTCCCGGTAGTCTGCCCCGGTTAGGTCCCGGTAGTCTGTCCCGGTTCTGTTATGTTAGGTTACGTCCCGGTAGTCTGCCCCGGTTAGGTCCCGGTAGTCTGTCCCGGTTCTGTTATGTTAGGTTAGGTCCCGGTAGTCTGCCCCGGTTAGGTCCCGGTAGTCTGCCCCGGTTAGGCTATGTTAGGTTAGGTCCCGGTAGTTTGCCCCGGTTAGGTCTCGGTAGGTTAGGTTAGGTTAGGTTAGGTTAGGTTAGGTTAGGTTAGGTTAGGTTAGGTTAGGTTAGGTTAGGTTAGGTTAGTATGCCCCGGTTAGGTCCCGGTAGTATGCCCCGGTTAGGCTATGTTAGGTTAGGTCCCGGTAGTCTGCCCCGGTTAGGCTATGTTAGGTTAGGTCCCGGTAGTTTGCCCCGGTTAGGTCCCGGTAGTCTGTCCCGGTTCTGTTATGTTAGGTTAGGTCCCGGTAGTCTGCCCCGGTTAGGTCCCGGTAGTCTGTCCCGGTTCTGTTATGTTAGGTTACGTCCCGGTAGTCTGCCCCGGTTAGGTCCCGGTAGTCTGTCCCGGTTCTGTTATGTTAGGTTAGGTCCCGGTAGTCTGCCCCGGTTAGGTCCCGGTAGTCTGTCCCGGTTCTGTTATGTTAGGTTA
>JAWZYT010003377.1:60000-62500 GCA_034508575.1 Petrolisthes manimaculis
CACTTCATCCCTATATAAGTCAGATTTCCCTGCCTGCCTGCCTACCTACCTGCCTCCCTACCCTCCTGCCTGCCTCCCTCCCTGCATGCCTGCCTGCCTGCCTGTCTGTCTGTCTGCCTCCCTCCCTGCCTGCCTGCCTGCCTACCTGCCTACCTGCCTGCCTACCTGATTACCTGCCTGCCTGCCTGCCTGCCTGCCTGCCTACCTGTCTGCCTACCTGCCTACCTGTCTGCCTACCTGCCTACCTGCCTACCTACCTGCCTGCCTGCCTGCCTGCCTACCTGCCTACCTGCCTGCCTACCTGCCTGCCTACCTGTCTGCCAATCTGCCTGCCTCCCTACCTGCCTGTCTGCCTGCCTGCCTGTTAAAACACGTTTTTTTGGCCCAAAAAGTCGATTTGTGCATGCATCTTCGATACCCGTTTATATCCCAAATTTTAGGCTAAATTTGGGATATAAACGGGTATCGAAGATGCATGCACAAATCGACTTTTTGGGCCAAAAAAACGTGTTTTAGCATTTTTTTTGCCTGAAAATTGAAATTTTTCTAGCACAGTACAAATCGCTTCTGAGACCCAAAAAACTCGATTTTTCGGTGTTTTTAGGCTAAATTTGGGATGTAAACGGGTATCGAAGATGCATGCACAAATCGACTTTTTGGGCCAAAAAAACGTGTTTTAGCATTTTTTTTGCCTGAAAATTGAATTTATTCTAGCACAGTACAAATCACTTCTGAGACCCAAAAAACTCGATTTTTCGGTGTTTTTAGGCTAAATTTGGGATATAAACGGGTATCGAAGATGCATGCACAAATCGACTTTTTGGGCCAAAAAAACGTGTTTTAGCATTTTTTTTGCCTGAAAATTGATTTTTTTCTAGAACAGTGTAGACACGGGTTTAAGCTAGGCTAGGAAGCTAACTTTAAAGAGAGATAACACGCTAGAGTAACCTGTGATCGGGTCGGTTATCTGTAGCTAACTGAGAGCTATAGGAGCGCAACTAGGGCGCTTCCCTTGTGTATGATATGTACTGTGTCGTCACTTTATGCTAGCGTGTTAGTGGTTCCCAAGCTTAGGTCAGCAGTATTGGAGCATCATGTGACGGGTGTAAGTCTGAGAGTCTAAGTGACTCATACAAGTAAGTATTAAGTAAGTTATTATAAGTAGCACTCTAATGAAGGTGAAACCGGAACATTAATATTAATATTGTTACGGTGTGACATCTTCACTACCAGATATCTTCACTACCCATATTATGTCATATCATCCTTTATGTTTAGTAGAGACAAGTGTTAACATCTTCACTATTAAGTGGAAGATGATTACAACATGAGTTGTGGAGTGCCTATACCATCCACAGACCCAAGGAGGATGTGTAGAACGAAGACCACACTGAGGACATATTGTATGGAGATAGAAAAAGACTGGGATGAAGCAGTGCCATTGCCATTATTCGCTTTGAGAGATGCTATACAGGAGTCAACTGCCTTCAGTCCTTTTGAGCTCGTATATGGATGGGCATGAAGTCAGAGGACCGTTGAGGAGGTTAAAGGAGAATTGGCTGGGAAATGTAGAGGCACCAAATTTGTTGAGTTATGTGATGAAGTTAAAAGGAAACTTGATGAGGGCCAGAGAGATTGCTTGTGAGAATCTAAAGGCATCTCAAATTTATATGAAGAAGTGGTATGATAGAAATGCAAGAGAGAGAAGCTTCTTGCCTGGCGACAAAGTATTAGTGCTGTTTCCATTACAAGGAAACCCAATGAATGCCAAGTATTGTGGGCCTTGGGTTGTGGAAAAGAAAATTACTCACATCAACTATCTAGTGAAAACTCCAGGAAGACGTAAAGGAAATCAGTTATGCCATAATTATCCACATGTTAAAACCATACCAAGATAGGGAGAAGGTTGAAAAAAAAACCATAACATGAATTGTGGAAACCTTGTCAAGTTCGAGAAGGGAAAGGTAACGAAGGATGAGAATCTAGTAAAATGTGAAGGACAATGCCTGGAAAACTGGACAGTGTTGAAACAGTTGGATGAAAAGCTGAAACATTGGAGTGGAGATGAAAAAGAAGAAGTGAACAAGATCATAAATAAATAAGTACAAACCTCTGTTTCCTGATACTCCCAGGAGAATAAATGCAATAGTACATGACGTGGAAGTCGATGACGTTAGACCAATTAATTAAACAACATCCATACAGAGTAAATCCAGAAAATAAGAGAGATTATGAGGAAAGAGATAGAGTATATGTTAAAGAATGATTTAATAGAACCTAGTAATAGTCCATAGAGTTCACCCTGTGTGTTGGTTCCTAAACCGGAGGGAGAGAACATGTTCTGTACTGATTTTAGATAAATTATTATTATTATTATTATTATTATTATTATTTTTATTTTTTTTATCTTTTTATCTATTTTTTTTTTTTTTTTTTTTTTTTTTTTTTATTATTATTTTTATTATTATTATTATTATTATTATTATTATTTTATTATTTT
>JAWZYT010003378.1:0-27806 GCA_034508575.1 Petrolisthes manimaculis
TGAGGGAGAAGAAGGAAGGAAGGGGTGAGGGAGAAGAAGGAAGGAAGGGGTGAGGGAGAAGAAGGAAGGAAGGAGTGAGGGGGAAGAAGGAAGTGATTTAGTTATGTGAGTGTGACAAAATACAGTGAAGGAGGAAGTGAGGGGGAAGAAGGAAGTGAGTTGTGTGTGTGTGACAAAATATAGTAAAGGAGGAAGTGAGAGTGTGAATTATTATGTGGAGCAATATATATAGTGAAGAAAGGAGTGAGTGAATGATTCGGTACTGATAAAGTAAGTAAGTAAGTAAGGAAGGAAGGAAGGAAGGAAGGAAGTAGTGACTGTGGATGGTGGGGGGAAGAAAAGAGTGAGTGAGATGGTACAATATAAAGTGATGGAAGGAGGGATGATATGAATTATGTGAAGTAGAACGCAGGGAGAAGAGGAGGAGGAAAGGGGAGGAGAGTGATGGGGTACAGTAAATATAAAGGAGGAATGAAGAGACAAGTGCATCCGTGAATATAAAGCAAGATATAGGTGGGATAGTGAGAGGAAGAAAAGGAAGGGAAGTGAAAAGAAAGAAAGGAGGGAAAGTGGAAGGAAGGAAAGGAGGGAAAGTGGAAGGAAAGGAGGGAGAGTGGGAGTAAAGAAAGGAGGGACAGTGGGAGGAAAGAAAGGAGGGACAGTGGAAGGAAAGAAAGGAGGGACAGTGGGAGGAAAGAAAAAAGTGACAGTTAGAGGAAGTAAAGGAGGGACGGTGGGAGAAAAGAAAGGAGGGACGGTGGGAGGAAAGAAAGGAGGAACAGTGGAAGTAAAGAAAGGAGGGACAATGTAAAGAAAGTAAGGAAGGACAGTTAAAGGAAGGAAAGGAGGGACAGGGGGAAGCAAAAAGAAGGGACAAGGGGAGAAAGAAAATGAGATAGTGAGAGGAAGGAAAATAAGGAAATCGGGAAGGGAAATTGGGA
The DNA here is from genome assembly GCA_034508575.1 of Petrolisthes manimaculis. Taxonomy (NCBI): domain Eukaryota; kingdom Metazoa; phylum Arthropoda; class Malacostraca; order Decapoda; family Porcellanidae; genus Petrolisthes; species Petrolisthes manimaculis. Next base: position 942 of record JAWZYT010003378.1, read on the forward strand.
GAGCAAGATGAAGGAAAGGGATTGGCTCTGATCTGAAGGCACGTGTTGATATAAGATGCACCTCGTTGCTGGATTGTAAATATCAGAGGTCGTCATTAGCATCATCATCAAAACCATAACTGTCGTCCATTCAATGTGCCAAATTAGGGCTTGAATGATGGAGTTTGTAGTCAACGAGGCAAGGACGTGAATGGCGCCCTGATTCTGTTGACAAATATGAAACTTATATCTATAAAAACAAAATAAAAAAAATCCAGACATATTTTCGGTGATTTTTTTCTTTTTCATTAATTTCAGTTATGTTAATCAAGGATTATTCTAAAATATGTAGCATTATATTAATACAACTAACTTTCAAGCTAGCGCCAAGTAATGCCCATTATCTTAACTTTTACATCTAAAACTACAATAAGGCCTACAGTACATCATAACAATTACCATACATCTAAAACTTTAAAATAAAATTAAGTATTAAAAAAAAAAACTGTTCTTCACATCTTTGTCTTGTCATATAAAGCAGGAGAGGAGGGACAGTGGGAGGAAAGAATATGAGAGACAGTGGGAAAAAGGAAAGGAGGGACAGTGGGGAAAAGGAAAGGAGGGACAGTGGGGGAAAGGAAAGGAGGATTAGTGGGGAAAAGGAAAGGAGGGACAGTGGGGAAAAGGAAAGGAGGGACAGTGGGAGGAAGGAAAAAGGGGAGAGCGAGAGGAAGGAAAATGGGGAGAGCGGGAAGGGAGAAAAAATGGAAAGCGGGAAGGGAGAAAAATGGAAAGCGGGAAGGAAGAAACATAGAGATAGCGAAAAGGAAGCAAGGAGGAAAATGGGGAGCGCGGGAGGAAGTAAAGGGATTGGCTCGGGTCTGAAGGCATGTGTTGAGAATGAAGAAAATGCAACACAGAAATGAGAACAGGAAATCAGACTTCACTATCAACCTTCACATTCCTATTTACAGCTGCACTGAATTTCGAAACGCCGATGAAACCGTGACTGCGTGGCGGTGGAAAAGTGATTATTCTGTGTTGATTCTCATGACATTTCAACACCACTTTGGTTGCTCACATTTGCTCACAGATACTCGACTCTGTAACAAAATTCAGCCACTAGCACACAACAGAACTAGCAGACAAACACATCGACCGATAACAAGGATCTCCTAAGATAGATATATCACTTACGTCTGAAAGAATACGATGAAAGTTTGACATTTTATTGACAACCACTAACGGAGTCAAGTGGCAAAATAATGGGGAATGATTCACGAGGTGTTTATGAGAAAACTATTAGATGCAAAATAACAAGGATGGAGAAAAAAACAAAGAAATAATAAAGTTTTATTCTACGAGACCAAACTCCAAATACGGCTTTTACTCATATATATATCATGGTGCTTATAATATTCAGTAGCCATCCCTTTAAGCTGCCTGGCCTCTGTGTGTTGTCGCTGCCAGTCTCTCCGTCACTGAACCTCCCAGCTGGTGTTTTCCTCACAGTGGGTTTGTGCTGCTGCTCTCAAAGGCTGCTAAAATATTGATCGAATGAGTGCAACTGCGCATGCGCGACACAAGTACATGGAACCAGATGCATTGCAAACGATGAAACTTTTAAATTATATATATATATATATATATATACATCATTACTGCAAAATTATCTATACATATGTAAATGAATCGTATCACTTAGAAAATAATACAATAATCATTACTGATTATTACAATCTCTGCAGCAGATGGGAATTCAGAATACTCGACTAGAATATTCACGCACCACTGTAAATACATTTACGCAAAAATCGTTTTCTGTTCCCCGTTTTCTAAGTTGCAACATAGAAGGTCTGAAAGCCTGCAGGTAAATGAGACTACCAGGACAGTGAGCACCATAGAAAATGCAACGGGTGGGAGAGCGGGAAACTCGTGCGATATGTAAACACTGCCATTCCTAAAACACCTCGACAGCCTCACAGCTCTTGTCCTCCTCACCCTGGCTGCTCTCCTTGGCTCTCACTTCTCCTCTGCTCTCTTTCCATTTCCTTTACGATCACGGTACTGATTTTTCGTCAAGCTGTATTTCCTTTCTCTTTTCTATATATTCTCAATCCGTTTTTTGTTTTATTATACAAGCACAAATGCCATTATAGCACCAACAGTATTTTTGCAAGAATTTGGCATTTTAGTAATAATCTTCTTCTCACAGGATTATATATTCAGTTAATGTACAAGCACACATTTTCTTCATTACTAATTTATCAACCTCAAATATATACTGTTTCCATTAAAAATAAAAATAAATCTAGGCTCGTATTTATCTCCTACGGCATCCTGACATATGATTCATTTTTTTATTGTTCTTTCATTCTGTTACCATTTTTACTTGCCCCAATGCCTCAATAAAACTGACCTTCATAGTTAGCGTTCAATATAGATCACGACAATGGTGTTCCCAATTTGTTTCTTGAGCCCACTTCTCCCCTTCCCTCCCACTCACTCGATATTCATATCACCTACTGTACACTTTCTCTCTCTATTATATGTTACGATCCCACCACCACTCACGGCCATTAGGTAGGAAACTCACTGAAGTCTTGTACACACACCAACCATGGTTTCTGGCCACCCATTCTGAAGGTTGTGTTATATACCTGATCTAGAGGAAGGATATAAGATGGTGCTAATCAACAATCGAAGGATCATCATTGCTTTTCCTAACACATAAATCATCAAATATTTTTAAGCAATATTATTCGGGATAGAGAAGGAACATCTAGAAGAGAGCGGTTTCCTTTTGTACAATAAAAGTTCAGGTTATAGTCACACGACTAGGCCTCAAGTGATGCTCAAAATAGAAAAATGACTTTCATATACAATATTAATCTCTTGGTAGTGGCTATGAATTTAATAACTGGAACTATAATGTGGTTCTTTTATTGTGAACATCAGGCAGACACATAGAAATTATATTAACGAAAAACATATTGTAGACGAAATCTAATATAGTAGGGAATGACATTTACAGAGAGCAACATTTCGCACATTCTCAAGAACGTGCTAACCAGGATTGTGGCGAGAATGAGGAGTACTAACACAATTTTACAAAAGCACATACAAAAATATGTAAATATAGGTGGGAATTGTAGGGAAACACAGGGAAGTGCATGGAATGGAAAGCGGTACACAAATCACACGTGTTGTATAGCAAAGCGGAGTGTAGAGCCGACAACATCATCCCCTCCCCCTTCCTTCCTTCCCCTCCCTGCCCGGCACACGTTCTTTACCTCCTAAGAGACCTCCCGTCGATGTCTTGCGTTGCCCTGGAGCGTGAAGTTAAAGAGCCTGCAGTGCCAGCCAAGAATCCACGGTGTAACCCAAGAATGCAACACAATGCTGTACATCTTGCCACACCCGTGTTTATATACAAATGATGGCTGGCAAGGCTATTGTGTCGCACCGGAGCGTAAAGGGACGGCGCTCCAAAACAGCGGCAATTACTATCCCGACAAAGAAAGTGAAAAAGAAGAGAAAGAAAGGAGGAATTTGAGGAAGAGAGTGAGGGGAGTAGATTGGTTTCAGTCAGCGAAAAAACGACACTAATCTTTTCTTCATTATCGCGTATTCCTAGAAGACGAAGGATTTTCACGGAATTAAATATAATGTATGAGAAATGGAGACGCGTTACATTAGTTAATGTCGTCGCTCTACACCTTACTCATGGTAAAAGTTTATAAAATATCCCGAGGACCCTTATGGTGACTAAAAACGAAATACAGTATTCTATATCAAAGAAAATATAACCCGCGTGTACAAAATAATATATACACAACGTTACTTGTGCAATACTACAAATGGTCACACTGAACATGAAAAGTTGGTCCCTCCAGCCTCATGACAATACATATAAACGTACCTTGAGCCACGACGCAACACACCACCAGGATCAGCAACACAGGCAGCTGGAACATCCTCCCGAGGCGTGAAGAGGGCGGCATCGCGACCCTCCTGATGCAGCGCCCCAGTGCAACACAAACAAAAACACTCACACACACAAACACACGTCGCGGTGGTCACTGGGCCATGGCAACAACAACAACAACAACACTCATATGTACCACAGTGTCAAGGTCCACTAGTGCCTCTATTTCCCTCCAGGGTCGGTGTGTTTATTATGTACAGTACTCTGGCGGGGTTGTAGCATCCAGGTTCAGAGAAAAAAAAGTACAACCACATAAGGTTTTTAAATGGACGAATTGCACAACCACTCAAAGAATTCCAGTTGGATGGGAAGGAAAAATTTCAGGTTCCAGAATTCCGAGAGGTGCCCCACAAACTTGTGACACAGTTCTCATGTGAGGGGAATTAAGAGACAGGGACGTGACTGGCCGTGTCTAGCTGGAAGGAAAAGTTTTGGCCGGCGATCCGAGGGGAGAGAGATGATAATCTCCCTTTACCTCACACTCCACCCTGACACTACACCTCAATCATCACCACCACCACATTCAACAACATCAGCTGCACCACCACTTTGCTTCCTTCACCCACTCCAAGTCATGGTGCACTACTAATATCCGTGTCCTGGGATGGAACGTGAGGCTACTGGGCCAGTTTCACAAATTATTGAAAGTCCTTGACAACCGGCCACCACTCTCGCCCCAGCTGACCAACGGGGACGTGTGCCTGGGTAACACTTGACCTGAGGTGACACTACTGACTTGCCGAGGGCCAGAGTGCCAAGGGAGCCGAGCCAGGAGGGAAGGAAAGGCGAGACCGGAGCCACGGAACACCGAAACCCTGCCCTCACCAGGTCTCGCGGCCAACTGCAGGTTCAACTATGTGAGAGGCCGAATTGGGTGAGAGCGGGGCCTGGGAGAGTGGAGGAGAGAGGGTGAGAGTGAGCGCGCGTGCCTGGATACTCCTCCCCCCTCTCACCGCCCATCCTTCCAGGCACCCTCTCCCCAGTGCCACTCTCTCTCTCTCTCTCTCTCTCTCTCTCTCTCTCTCTCTCTCTCTCTCTCTCTCTCTCTCTCCGTTAGTCTCTCCTCGATCTCATTCACTTCTCTCGGTCTTCTAGTGTCCTGTCTCTCTCTCTCTCTCTCTCTCCCTTTATCTCTCTATCTCTCCTTCCATCCTTCCCTCACTCACTCTCTTTCCTGCCCTCGCATTTTCTAACCCAACTCACTCTCTCTAAATATAGTTTCTTCGTTAGCTATCTTTCTCACCCATTCTCTTTATTATCTCCCAGTCTACACTCCCCACATCTTCCCCTCTATCTCTTTCTCTCTCACACACTCTTTCTATATATATCTCTTTCTCTCTTTCATTTCTTTCCACATGTTTACTCTCTCCCCTCCGTTTCCCTTGTCCCCACATTCTCTTCCTCGTTTCTCCCCCTCTCTTGTCTCCCCTCTCTCGTATTTTCCCCTCGCCATCTCCACGTTCTCTCCCCTCTCCCCTCATGCTTCTCTCTCCCCTCACCTTCCACTCACGTTTCCACTCCAATCTGTTTCTCTCTTCTTTCCCATTGTGTCTCGGCATTACGCATTTTTTTCATCCCCATATATCCCTTCCTTTTATTTCGTCTTTATCATCATCATCATCATCATTATTACCGTCATCATCTCCCACTTAATCCTCGTCTATTATCTCTCCTCCTTTCACCTTCATGTTGCTATTTCTTCTTTCTTATCAGACCACTGCTTATTGGTCTGTGTCTGTCTGTCTGTGTGTCTGTGCCTGCCTGTTTGTCTGTCTATCTGTCTGACATCTGTGTTGTGTCAGTGTTTTGTTTGTCTCAGTCTGTCTGTCTGTCTCTTGTCTGTGTGTCTGTCTGTCTGTCTCTTGTCTGTGTGTGTGTCTGTCTGTCTGTCTGTCTCTTGTATGTCTGTCTGCTTGTGTTGTGTCTGTGTTTTGTCTGTCAATGAGCTGTTGCATAGTTTATATATGTTTCTGACTACCTCTGTTTACCCTTCTGCCTGATTCCCCTTGTTTGTTCACCTATCTTTTTCTTTTTACCTGTTATGTCTGTCTGTCTGTCTGTCTGTCTGTGTACCAGTGGGCATTTGCTTAATTACATGTATCTGTTCACCTTTGAGGCACATTCTCTCAACAATAGCATTATATATTAACATTATTACTACTATCATTATTCCTATTCTTATAACGATTATTATTTCCATTATTACTATTATCATTACCACCATTATTATCATCACCACTATTATCATCATCATTATTATTATCATTATCATTCTCACATATTCAACAAACGGGGTGAGGAAGAATTATAATAAATTATAGAATTAGGAACACAAAAATTATACGTATAAATATATATATTTTTTTGGGTGGGGTTAATCTTTACATAATTTTGTGGTCATGTGTATAATTATTATATATATGTTTTGTCACTGTAAATTATAATCTATTTTCCTTTGCACACTCCACGTCATGTCATGTCCTCTTACGCCCTTGCATATTTTGTCTCTCTCCTCTCTCCCTCCCTATTGATCCACCTCTCTCTCTCTTCTTCTTCATCTTCTTTCTTCTTCTTCTTCTTTTGTTTTCTTTACCTTTTCATTTTCTTCTGTGGGTTCATTCCTTTTCTATGTTTTTTTTTTTCTTTTTCACTATGATTTTTATTTACTTCTGATAATTTTCTTTACTTTTTCTTACGTAACTCCTAATAATTCCTCTTTCTTTTCTCTCCCTTCTTTCATCTTTATCAGGGTTTCTTGCATTTTGTCTTCTCAAGCTTCTACGATTTCCTTATTCATTGTATTTTCTTCCTGTATGTATTTTCTTCTCTTTATATTAGTCCTTCCTTGTCTCATTATTATAATAATAATAATATTAATTATTATTATTATTATTATCATCATTATCATTATTATTATTATTATTATTATTCCAATCTATCCTCTCTTCACATTTCTTTTTGGCTCTCTTTACAACAGTCCTTCTTCCTTTTCTCTTCTTCCATGTCTATCACCAATTAAAAAAATGAAAATAATAAAGTAACAGGCACGAAGTAATTTTTTTTACTCTCTCTCTTTCTCTCTCTCTCTCTTTCTCTCCATTCTTTTTCTCCCTTCCTCTCGAGTTCTTATTCTCTTCTTCGTTCAATCATCTTTCTCATCTCCGATTCCACTCACTCTTTACATCCATCTCTCCTCATCTGATATTCTGTCTCCTCTCTCCCATCCCATTCCATCTCTTTCTCTCTCTCTCTCTCTCTCTCTCTCTCTCTCTCTCTCTCTCTCTCTCTCTCTCTTTCCTTCTATCTTTTTCATCCATTCTCTATTTAATAATCTTTCACTCACTCTCTCTCTCTGGCTCTCTCTGTCTCTCTCTCTCTCTCTCTCTCTCTCTCTCTCTCTCTCTCTCTCTCTCTCTCTCTTCCTCTCTACCTCACTCTCACGCTCCCTCGCTTTCTCTCTCTCTCTCTCCCTCTCTCTCTCTCTACATCATTTCTGCCTCTCAATCTCTTTCGCTCGCTCTCTCTCTCTAACTAACTATATCTCTCCCCCCCCCCTCTCTCTCTCTCTCTCTCTCTCTCTCTCCCATTCATCCCAGCCTCACTCACCTCCTTCATTCTCCTGACGTTTCAATCACCCTTCCTCTGCCTCCTCTTGTACCATTCTTTCTGCCTCTCCTTTATTCTCTCTTTCCCCTTTTATCTATTCTCTCTTTCCCCTTTCATCTATTATTATTATCTATTCTGTCTGACCCCTTTTATCTATTATTATCTATACTGTTTATCCCCTTTTGTCTATTATTATCTATTCTCCCTTTCCACTTTTATCTATGATTATTATCTATTTTGTCTTTTCCCTTTTATCTTATTATCTATTCTCTCTTTCCTCTTTTATCTCTTTGTATGTTATCTTTATCATTTACTACTACTCTTTATGTATGATCTTAATATCTCTCTCACTCTCTCTCTCTCGCTCTCTCTCTCTCTCTCTCTCTCTCTCGCTCTCTCTCTCTCTCTCTCTCTCACTCTCTCTTCTTGTTGTATACTTAGTTCTTATCGTCTATTTCATTTCATTTCCTCTTTTATTAACCGATACTCACCCCTATTTTTATTCCCTCTTTTGTCCTTTCTCCCGTTTCCCTTCTCTTTATAAGCTTTCCCCTTCCTCCCTCCCTCCTTTCCTTCCTTCTTTCCTTCGCCATTCACCTCATTCCTTTTCCCCTTCTTTCTTTGATCCCTACATTATTTCTTTTTTCTCGTCTTTTCCCCTCTCTTCCTCCTCCAAAACCATACATCTCCCTCACCCCAGTACCTCCCTCACCCCCTTCACCCCTATACCTCCTTCGCCCCTATACCTCCCTCACCCCCCTCACCCCTATACCTCCCTCACCCCCTACAGCGTTCCTCCTTCACGTTACTTCCTTCCCCTCTTCCTTCCTCTTCTCCTTTCCACGCAGCCTTCCATTTTATCTTCTCTTTCAGCCTTCTCCTCCATCTCTCTCTCTCTCTCTCTCTCTCTCTCTCTCTCTCTCTCTCTCTCTGTCTCTCTCTCTGTATCGGTATCTCTAATTCTCTTTCCCTTTCGTGCGTCTTTCTTTAATTCCCTCTCTCGCTTTCTGTATAAGTATCTCTCTCTCTCTCTCTCTCTCTCTATTTTGTTTTCTGTCTTACCCTCCTTTTGCCATTAATATGTTCTTTATTTCTCTATCCTTCCTAATAATTTTTTTACCTTGTTTAACTCGTTCCTATCTATCTTTTATCCAGTGTTCCTTCTCCATTTTTTTATTTTATTTTCACCCTTCCGTCTTTCTATCTTTTCTTCTCCTTTTCTATCGCTCCTTTCGATTCTCTCTCCCTTCCTTCCTCACTTCCATCCTCCCTACCTTCTCTCCTCACTTCCATGCCCATTCCCTTCCCTCCATACTTCCATCCTCCCTTCCTTCTTTTCCTTTTTTCCATCTATTCTCTCTTCAATCCCTCTTTCCCATTCCTTCCCTCCTCTCTTTCCACCTATATATCCTCCCTTCCATCTTTCCTTCTTTCATCCCCTCACCCAACCCTTCCCTTCCCTCCCCTCTTTTCATCTATATATCCTCCATCCCATCTTTCCTTCCTGCATCACCCTCACCCAACCCAACCCTTTCCTTCCCTTTCCCCTTTTTTCCATCTATCCTCCCTCTCATCTTTCCTTCCCCTCACCCAAGGAAAATCCGACCAAGATATTGAATCACTGAGCCGTTCGTGTTATTGTCGTTCCCCCCCCCAACTACCCCCCCACCCCCACCACCATCTCATTACCTGCCTCACATCGCCTAAGGTTATTAGTCTTTAAATTATCTTGCCAACACCAACTTACTTTTTACCTTCGAGGGATGAGAGGAGATTACGAGGAGAAGCTGTGGGTGGGAATTTTTTTTTTTTTTTTTTTTTTTTGAGTTGAGGGATGGATGTCGATGCTATGGAGGAAGAAAAGTAGGAGAGAGAGAGAGAGAGAGAGAGAGAGAGAGAGAGAGAGAGAGAGAGAGAGAGAGAGAGAGAGAGAGAGAGAGAGAGAGAGGATAGCACACAAATAAGACGGGAAAGCAAAAGATAGACTCCAGAGCAAAAAATAAATAAAAGAGTTACCTTCAATGACACTATGACCTAATAAGGGACTCTGTGAAAGGGGAAGCAGCCAGGATATTAAAATAGAATGTGAAGTGAGGAACAGAGGAAATGGAAAAAATATATATATTAATAAAAAGGAAAGGGTAATGCTAACTATGCTTGCTTTATATATACAATTAATTTTCTCGTGCATAATATAGGTAAGAATGGAAAGAGGGACAATAAAAAAAAAAAAAAAAAATGAAAGTGTGTATGTTAGTCGTATAAATTCATATGCATTGAAAGTTTAATAAAGTAGTACGAGCAAAATTAGTAGCGAGGTTTAAAGTTTGATAATATACACAAAAATACAAACTATTTAATTAAACGAACTATTTCAACGCAATATATTAACCCCGTCTCCCTCTATTCTATAAAAACAATATTCCCAATACGTTTCTGCCTCTTTTAACGTTTCCTTAATTTGCAGTGAATGTTTGGAACCGACTGCTTGTGTGCCCGGGAAGCGGTCCAGATGTTATTGCTGTTGTCGTCAGTAATGGGACGGTATTTCCTCTCCATGGTGGTCAGAATCCAAGCCAAAGAGGACATCACTTGCACGATTACTGGGGCTCAACTATAGGGAGGCAAGGCACTACTACTGTATACATACATGCCTCTGGGTCCTATAGGGTCTCATTATCAGTCGTCCCCATGCAGCCACTACATGTTTTTCCCTATTTGACTACCCCTTCCTTCCCTCTAACGACATCATCATCATCATCTAGCTCGCTACTCTCATTTCATCTCAAGTCCAAACTAGTACCTAAAGCTTATTCTGATTCCCTAGAGATGCTGAATGTTATTTCTGCCTGACCTATTCTTTTTCATATACATACAGCCATCCCATGCCCTCTCCTTCTCTTCCCAACACCGAAACACAACAAAAGGATATTTATTTCTACACCTCACCCTTCTCTCCAACCGACATTTCCTTTCCTCATTTCCCTTTTCCTCCTTTTCCTCCTCGTTTCTTTCCTTTTCTTTTCTCTCTTCCTATCCCCTCCTCTTCCTTCTTTTCCCCCTCACCCTCTCCTTCCTACTCCTTCCCAGCTCCTTGTAATGCCCCAACACGTAACCCTGCACTGGGATCCGGGACACTCAAGAGGGAGGGAGCGTCACCTTGTATGAAACCCCACACGCCAGCACTGACACGGTTACCCCGATTGCTGGGCCTCATTCCCATCACATTGTTTACCTCTGATCCAGTCTTGATTAAGGGGGACGTTTTATGTGGGCTAAATGGATGGTTGTTACTCATTCCCCCAGACCAATGCCAGGAAACAATAACACCAGGTCTTTACTTAGTTTTGGGGGATCTGTTTTTGTTGCTCTCCATTTCTCCCGCAAGCAAGCACTGACCCTCATGATAATAATTTCTATTAATCTCATTTACTGTGTTCATATGATCCTGTTCCTATTATATTCCTTATACACTGACAACCTCCTTTTTCGTGTTCATCTATTCTCTTATTTTTTTCCTGTCACTTAACAATCTCCCTCATTTTGTTAACCTAGTTCCTTCCTTCACGTTTATTTTTCTTCTTCTATATATATATTTTCCATTTGTGTGTTTAATTATTCTAGTCTTTCTAACTAATCCTTCTTCTAAAATATAATCCATTTTAATTTCCCTCTATTTTCCCTTTTATTCACCTCGCTACACCTATCATCTTCCTTCTCTCTATGCACACCCTCCACATTCTGATTCTTATTCTGCTTCTTAATATCTCTTGCCATTGATTCTCCTTTCTTTTCCCACTGTTATCTTCCTGTTCTCCTTTCTTTTCCCACCGTTATCTTCCTGTTCTCCTTTCTTTTCCCACTGTTATCTTCCTGTTCTCATTTCCTTCTCTGTATACTTTAAGTTAAGGGGAGATTTAAGTTAAGGGGAGATTCTCATGTTGGTGAATGAGATGGCTATTTATCCCACCAAACTATATCTCACCAAACAGATCATCTCCCTCATTTATAGGTCGTCTGTTTCCTGGCACACCTTTTTGAAGGAATCAACAGACCATCCAATTTACCAACGAGAAAGAAAACCTCCCCTATACCTTAAAATTAATCGCTTACACACTCAAACTTTTCGTCTCCCTTTCTTTCAATACGTATACCTTCTTTTTTCAACCAATTAAGTTATATTGATCTATACTTATATTTTTTGTTATCCTTTTTACTACGCCCCCCCTCCCCCCTTCATGGAGCTTTCTCAGTACAGTACAATACTAATTCCAATTAATGCTTTTGTTCTTTTACTTCAACTAATTGCCTTTTTCTTTCTTTCTTTCTTTCTTTCTTCTCCCATGTACGTATGTCCTCTAATTAATTTCTCTTTTCCTCGCACATTATTTTCTCTTGTTGTTTTATTTATGTATGTATATATATTTTTTTTCATGTTCTCGTGTGTTTTTTGTTACTGTATTTTCTCTTTCTTATTTTTCCAAGTCACTCATCTTAGTTTTTCCAATAAATAAAATAAATATAACTAAGGCATGGGATTATAAAAGAATATTGATAACCAAATATACAAAAGAATTAATAAAGTAACGAATGGGAGTAAAAGAGAATTTATAATCATAACTATATAAACTAACGAATAAACGGACGAATAAACTAACATTAAATCACATGAACTAACGAAAGGAAACATAATATAATAATAATAATAATAATAAAAACAACAACTAAATAATAATAATAATAATAATAATAATAACTAAAAAATTACCATATATACAAACTAACGGGAGTATAACAGAATAATAACAGGCGCATATCAATAAAATCCATACACGAATATATACATACAAAATTCCCCTCATCCCCGTCCCTTCTACCCCCCCCCCACAGGAATATACATACAAAATTCCCCTCGTCCCCGTCCCTTCACCCCCCCCCCCACAGGAATATACATACAAAATTCCCCTCGTCCCCGTCCCTTCTCCCCCCCTCCCCCCCCCCACCGCCCCCCCCCCAGTCACGTGGGATGGGGGTTTGCATATTCTCTACACCAACAGTCGCCGAGCTAAATTATTTTCATTATATCTGGATAACAAAGCGAGTGATTCCAATAACACCCAAAGCCTTGTATATGCACACCTATATAGTTCAGGACAAAACACACACACACACACAAATACAGACAGACACACACACACACACACACACACACACAGACACACACACACACACACACACACAGACACACACACATACACACACAAATACAGACACACACACACACACACACACAGACAAAAAGATGGAGACATTGTGTAGCACCTGTAACCTTGTATATACATTTCAAGTCAAAAAAACAACAACAAAAAACACAAACACAGATGGAAACATTTACTACCACCTATAGCACTGTATAATTATAAATAAATGCTTATATATATTGTAGGCAGGTTTATATTCCACCCTGTCTGGTCTGCCGAATGCTGCTAAGCCAATGTTATTATTTTCTTATAATAATTTTCCCTTACACTTTATATTTAGTCTTTCTACAATATCTCCTTCACCAATTCAGACATCTTAATATACAAAAAAATATCAAAATAAGAAAAACAATATTAAAAATTCAACAATTCGGAGTGACAGATTGTTTTCTTTCCCGATGTAGAGCAGAGATTTTGCATCACAAGTGTACAGACGACTACAATAACACACACACACACACACACACACACACACAAACACACAGAAAGAGAGAGAGAGAGAGAGAGAGAGAGAGAGAGAGAGAGAGAGAGAGAGAGAGAGAGAGAGAGAGATAATGTTGACAATAAGAGCGACACACCACCACACAAAGTCAGTCATCCCGGAAACAATATAAGAGGACAGACCCTTATACTAACTGGTCCAACTACATACAGCCACAACAAAACAACAACAACTACATACAGCCACAACAACAACAACTACATACAGCCACAACAACAACAACAACTACATACAGCCACAACAACAACAGCAACTACATACAGCCACACAAACCAATACAGACACACCCAGACACACAGGTAAAGAGACATGAGTGTAAATAGACGGACGGAGCTGTGAGGCGGCCATTACACCCAGACACAGAGATAGACAGAGAGATTGACAGACAGAGACACACAGAGAAACAGACAAACAGACAGAGACACACAGACAGACAGAGACACACAGACACGAGAGAAAAATGTTCAAAGGAAAAGGAGGAAGAACAAAATAGTATGTAGTTGGATAAGAGAAGCAAAATCTGGGGCCATATTCAAGAACATTGATGGTGTATACGATGGTGTGGTACCGGTACGATGGCTCAATTGTTTATCTATGGAGATGTCGTATCGGTAACACGCCATCGTATGTACCACAAATGTTCTTGAATATGGCCCCTGGAATTTTTATGCGATAATAAGAAACAGAGAATCAACAGAAGAGTAAACAAACAGAAATAGTGTTGAATGAAGAATAGATGAAGCATATAAACACTAAGGCAAACAAACAGAAAACACAACAGAGCCAACCCACCACACACACACACACACACACACACCACACACACACTCACAACACACACACACACACACACACACACACACACACACACACAACACAATAAAGAGCGGTGCAGTAAAACCTTTATTAGCCCTCGTGTCCCTGACCAAATGCATCCCCATCCCACAAACACGCCCCTTTCTCATTAATGTTATTGATTCATACTATATTCCCTTCCTTTGCGGTACGGACGAGATTTGGGCCAATGTTATTAAATATCCCATGAAAAATGAATACCAATTAATATTTAGGGGGAGAGTATACTTTTGTTACATTGGAGTGCCTTAATTCCTCCAAAGTATGCCAGGAAACAGGACCAGAGGGACAAAAATAATGGTGTTCTGTTGCTTGGAATAGTTTGGAGGAATCATTACCTCCAAAAATGTCAATACTATTCTCTCCCCTTAAGGAAGCGTTGTGTACTGTTTTGGGGTTTGGGTATAATTGCTATGAAATTTTTAGACTATGTTTTGAATGTGCATAGTAAGTGAGAGACTATTCTTGTCCCCTTGTTAGACAAATTGGTATAGAAGGAAGAAGGATATGTAGTCGAGAGAATGAGAGAAAGAGAGAGTGAGAGTGAGAGAGAATGAGAGAAAGAGAGAGTGAGAGTGAGAGTGAGAGAGAATGAGAGAAAGAGAGAGTGAGAGAGAATGAAAGAAAGAGAGAGTGAGAGAGAATGAGAGAAAGAGAGAGTGAAAGTGAGAGAGAAAGACTGGTGTAATGAAAGAAAAGCAAGGAGAGACTAACACAAACACAAGAAAAAGACGAGAGGCAGTGAGTAAAGGACAAGTAAGAAACACACACACACACACACACACACACACACACACACACACAGAACGAGTAAGAGAGAGAGGGAGAGAGAAAGTGAGGAAGGAGGAAGAAAGTAAAGAAACAAACAGACAGACATATAGACAGAAAGAAAGACAGATACACAATTATAGGAAACAGAGAAAAACACACAACATAGTTATTGAAAGACAGACAGACAGACAGACAGACAGAGAGCAACAACACAGACCCAGAAGGAAGGTAGGTGCGGCATACATTATCGTGCCGTGGATTTGCCTGGTAGCGGAGATCAATACCAGTGTGTGTGTGTGTGTGTGTGTGTGTGTGTGTGTGTGTGTGTGTTGGAGGAAGGAGACAGGGTAGGGATGGGTAGGGAAGGGGTAAGGTGGGTAGGAAAGCGTGAGGGGAGGCGAGGTGAGGTGGTGGGATGAACTGATGTGTGGATGAATGGATGATATGGTAAGGTGAGGTAGGGTGATGTGCAGGGTGTATGTGTATTGAGGTTAGGTGGTAGATTGAAGAGAGGTTGATGAGGAGATAGGGTGATATGGTAGGTGAGGGTGTAGGGTGATATAGTGATAAGAAAAAGTGAGGAGGAGTGAGGAAATGAGGTGCAGATATGTGAATGTAGAGGGAGTTTTTTTAAGAGGTGAAATTGAGTAATGTTGTGTTTTGAGTAAAGATGAGGTATTTGGGTATAGGGAGTAGTGTTGTATGAGTCGATCCCTCGCTCCATTAGATCCTTCAGTTACTCTTTCCACTCGAGTCCATTCGCTCCATTTCCTTTCACTCGTTTCACTCATAACACTCATTTTGCATTCTACTACACCCAATGGAACTCAATTCTGTTCAATCCATCCATTTCATTTCTCTCAAACCCACTTGTATCTCTCATTTCCACACACTCCAAGCGGTCATATTCCCTCTATAGCTTCTTTTACGGCAATTAAGTCTCTATGTTCAACACTCGGTTTCAACATCACTCGTTCACTTAATCCCTTCTCGCTGCCACTCGCTACTCATGGTTTCACATTCCACTCTACACTTTTCAGGGCTCAGTGATCCGAGGTCAAGTTAACGTGATAAAGTTACTTATTAAAAGGTCACCTTACAGGGAGGCAGTCTATAAAGTGCCTTGATTCGGTGTGTAAGGTTAAAATATTCATACCTTAAAGGGCTTCTTGAAATGACAAGTTAAAGAGTCAGTTTAAAAGTTCAGGGTCAGTGCCAGAACGTAAAAAAAAAAATTGTCGACAGTCACAACAACCTGATATGTTTCAATAGATCAAAGTATTTCTACATACCTAAGTGCTTCTACACAAGTAATAGAAAAGAGGAGTTTTATTACTGAGAACTATATTTCTATATTGCATAAGGTAAGGGCCAAAGGCAAGATACCTCCATGGATGTCCTCACCTGTTATGTAAACCATGCATATTAAATTTTTGTATTTCACTCTGAATGAAAACAAGTATTATTCGACCTACATTCTCACAAAGTAGACTACGAGGTGGAAAATTCGAGAGTGAGGAGATGAGGGCGTGAAACAATGAGAGAATTAATAAGTGATGTGACGGAGGTACGTACGACAAACAACGAACCCAAAAGTACGAGTGACGGAGCACGAGGGAAAAAGACGGTGGCGTGAGGAAAGTTGTGAGGTGAGGCGAGGAGTCTTGTGGTGTATGAGCAGCTGCCACAAAGTGAAGGAAGGAAAGTTGGCAAGAAAAGAAGCGAGAGGATGAAAGGAAACGGCAAAAAAGGTGGCGTGGCAAAGGAAAAGGTAAGATGTGAAGGGAAGGGAAGCCAGACAGGAGAAAGGGACGTGGCCCAGATGAATATGTACTGTGTGAATTATATGGATATTGGTTTTGCGAGTTGGATAATGTGGACACGAGGTTGTAAGAAGTCGTAATGAAGCGAGATACACGAATAAAGAGAAGTACCGAGTTGTTAAATCATAATATGCAAAGAATATGAAAAAAAGGAAGATTTATCAAAGTGAAATGCAGTTAAGTATGGAAGAAAATATAGATGATAAATGAAAAAGAGTGAAAGAACTAAGGCAGGAAGATGTAAAGGCAAAAGGAAAAGGAATGAAGAAGAAAAACACGTACTGAACGTAATACGGACAAGCAGGGAGAAATAAATACCAACTGAAAGAGAGGAGCGGAGAAAAATTAGATGGAGATTGTTTAAGGGGAGATCCTCTTTGTACTGAACACAGAACAGAACCGGATGAACAAACGTAATGAAGGTGTCCTGTGGTTGCCTGGAATAGTTTGGAGGAATCAGTTACTCCAGATTTACCTAGAAAAAAATACTCATAAATTAAGACGAGGAAAAAGGTTTGTTATAATAGTAGGATAAACGACTTGATAAACGACTCTGATTCCTTCAAAGTATACCAGGAAACAGACGTCTTCAATGGTACTGTAATAGGGGATCTGTTTCATGGCATAGTTTGGAGCAATCACAAACCTTCCAATTCACAAACAAGAACACCTCCCTTTAAAAATCTCAAATAAATCTTACCTAAAATTTTACTTTTCAGATAATGTGACAGAGCTGAAATTAAGGGATATATAATTATAATACTGTAATGTAAGAACTGGGAAGATAATAACAAAAACATTATAAATTGAAAGAGAAGCGAACGAACATTGGACTGAAAATATAATAAATATAAAACTACCCACTATGATAATTATACTCATTCAAAATTCAGTGGTGTTGAAGGGTGAGCACAATTGGATGAAAAAACTGACCGATCGGCTTTGACATGTCATTAAGTTGCCATTTTTCGCTTGAGTTACTCGTATGAATTTCCACACTTGATGACACACACACACACACACACACACACACACAAACACACACACACACACACACACACACAAACACACACACACACACACACACACACACACACACACACACACACACACAATATATTTATACATATCCAGTAGATCTTCCGCCCTTCACAGTTTAAGACAGTCTATTCATATTGCGTATGAAAACTAATAATATCATATGGTTCTCTCATTATTACATTAAGTGTACGACTGGTGAATTTTCGGGCCTATTTCCACTGGTGGTGACTGCCTCTAACCCCAGCCAGTACCCATTGAGCCTCCCCAGATCCTGAGGGAACTAATGGAACTGTTGGTTCTTGTAAATTACGAAAGATTTAACTAGGCTAGAGGATTTGACCCAATCCCAAGTGGATCACACGGAATTCCACTGACAATCAATAGGCAATACATATTTAATTCACTCAGGCAAATCAGAGATAAACAATCCAATTGTTTCTAGATTAGCACAGACAGGAGTAGTATTATAACAGGACTCATGTTAAAACAAGTGCATGGAGACAGAGGGAATATCTCATACAGCTACCACGCCAAATATTGCGAGAAACTGATGAATAATCGTGTGCTGTTTCCCCCTCCTGCAGCGGACACCTGACGCTGGTGACTGCTAGGGTCCTTACCATCCAAGGGGTTGGGAATGAAAGCCATGACGTGTGTTCCCTTGCTTGCTGCTCCAGTGAAGTGCTCTAATTATTCTTCCTCTTCTTATCCTCATTTAACCCGTTTTCACTTGATAAGGAGGTTCAGAAAACACTATATTTAACATCATACTTTTACGTAGTTGACATTATGTTCATTCAATGTAAACAAGTTTTGCTGTTAAAATGTGCAATTTTAAATGGCAATTAAATTTGCGATCGAAAGAAGTAAGCAAATGAATACCAGCAACTGAAGACGGTGCATAAATAAATTGACTATGACAAGACCAAGGCAGCCTCCACTCCTTGCTGGAAGAGAAGCCCAGGAAAGCTTACTGGTGCTAGGGTATCCAGAATGTAGCACAGCGTACGTCTCCGCCAGCACCTAATCTCCAGTGTGTTATTGTACCATGCCTCAGCTGCGGGACCACGCCTTGCCACCCACATCCCACTACGCTAAAAGCCTCACACATTTCCCCCAAGGGACATTACATCGCAGCGACCAACAGGCCCAGGGCTGCTTGGAATAATACCCACTACCTCTATGCCGCTGATAACACACCAGGAACTCTGCTACAATAATATGTGTACAGTACATGCTCCTTTGCGTACAGGTTATCAGAAGTACAATATATTAGCAGCCATTCTCATTCCTCAACAGTATTCTCTTCAGCACTTATATTATACCAACATCTTAAAAACAAACATTACAACTCTTCCTCTGACTGAAAACATCTGACAAACTGAAAAAGAAATACACGATCTTGGATACAAGTTTTACCCTCGAGGGAATTTCCTGTAGCAAACTTCACACTGAATCACATTAAAGTTCTCAGATGATACCAAAGTAAGATACTGGAATAGAATAATATTTGGAGTCTTAATGTTAGCTAACGCATTTTGAGGTAGAATATTATGCAGGAGGGACTAATAAGTTAATGGTTAATAGGTTTCTTGGTCATTTAAATGTCATTGACGCCAGACACTACACCAACATCACCATCACATGTTAATGGCTAACAGTATCCAACACCATCACCAGTTCAGTAATGACGTCACAACTCATTCAGTACTGACATTACAACCACCACCACTACCTGACATCAAAATCACCACTACTACCTGACGTCACAACCACCACTACTAACAGACATCACAACAATCACCACCACTACCTGACATCACAATCACCACTACTACCCGACATCACAACCACCACAAGCACCTAACGTTACAAGTACTGACATCACCACCAGCCCACTATGGTTCAGTATACACGTGCGAGTTACTGTAGCAGCGGGACACAGAAGGTTTTCATTGGTGTTGGGTGGGTGTGATGTGTGGCAGCCAGCAGGTCTTTACGACGAGGCAAGTTTGTGTTGGGCATGGCATGGTTTGGTTTGGGTTGGGTTGGGTTGTGTTGTGTTGTGTTGTTGGGGTGAGTATGGGTTGGGGTGAGTATGGGTTGGGTTGGGTTGGGTTGGGTTGCAAGGTTTGGGTTGGGTTGGGTTGGGTTGTGTTGTGTTGTGTTGTGTTGTTGGGGTGAATATGGGTTGGGTTGGGTTGCATGGTTTGGGTTCGGCTGGGTTGTGTTGGGGTGTGTGGTTGGGGTGAGTATGAGTTGGGTTGCTGGGTTTGGCTTGGCTTGGCTGGGTTTGGCTGGGTTGGGTTGGGCTGGGGTTTGTTGTTGGGGCGAGTTTGGGTTGGGTTGGGTTGGTGGCTGGGGTGTGTTGGATTTATACACGTCACTTATTACAGGAGAGGGCAGCTACATCGTCACTCACAGCATCTTGGAATATGATCAGGCATCTGCTATGTTATGAGTTGATGACGATGTAGGGGATATTTTTACTGACGTGTCGGCGTAGGCGGGAAACTTGACAAACAGCAAGAACCACCACACCATCTCAGAAAACCCCCAAACGCTCTACCGTGGATTCGAACCATGACATTTGTAACCACTCTGCCACCTCCTCCCCCTGACTGATGTCTAATACTTAACCCTCATATGTTCTGTCATTCTTCCTTCCCTCGGCGCTACACAGGCCTCACATCAGGGAGTTACAATGTCACGTGATTATAATACGATTACTGGGGTTGAATGACGAACACAGAAGCAAAACGTACGTGAAAATATGCATAACTAATTCATTATATATACATGAAAAAGAAACCTAAGCTGAAGTGCATAAAAGCACACATAGACGTACAAGCACGCACACTCGGGAAAGCAAACACACACGCACCCCCAACACACAACATATTGCAACGGCAGCAACACTAAACCTTCTGTAAACAGACCCTCAAGGCACGCACAAAGGAATAAACACACACACACACACACACACACACACACACACACACATAAAAATCTTAGTCGTACACAAACCCTTGCATACACCCAAGCCCAGATAGGCAAATAATCACAGAAATGGTTCTTCTTTTAGTGGAGTTTCATGTGACCAGTGATGGACCGGGGGCGCCTTTTAGGAGAAAATAAAAAATATGTAATTTCTCCGGTAAGGACATTAGGTAGGGCCGTCAGGATGCATAATGAAGAGAGGTGGGAGAATAATGGTAGGAGACTATAGCCTTACCTGGGAAAAGGAGGCGCAGGTATGGTACAGTACGTGAGGTGGAAGGATGGGTTTACGTAGGAAGAGGTTACGTAAGAATAGGGGGGGATGCTGATGTGTGTGTGTGTGTGTATGTGTGTGTGTGTGTGTGTGTGGGAGGCAGGGTAAGGAGGAAAGATGGGTTTAGGTAGGAAGAAGTTACGTAAGAATAGGGGTCGATGCTGTTGGTGTGTAAGGTGAAGAGAAAGAAATGTAAATACAGGGTGATACTGGTGGTAGTGTGTATAGAAGAGAGGGTGGGATGGTAAGGTGAAGAGAAAGGTGAGTTTAGAAGAAGAAAAGTGGCTGTGAAAAAAAAATATTGGGTAAAGGTTAAACTGGAATGTAAAAGTTATGGAGTGGGTTTGTATCCTGAGTATTTTCATTAACAAGCGACGTGTGGTTATGTTCATCTTATTCCTGGTAAAGCAAGTGTATAATGACAGCTTATAATACTCTCTGGGTGGTCAGTAAAAGAGAAAATCTGAAGTGAGTGTTTAGTAAGTACTGTACATAATTATATACCTAAAGCCGTGTTGGGTTGAATTATTATTACAACACTCAGGTTCACAGTGATCCATGTAATTATGAGAACGGGATGAAAGGTGAGGAAAAAAAGGATATGAGACTAAGAAAAGAGAGAGAGAGAGAGAGAGAGAGAGAGAGAGAGAGAGAGAGAGAGAGAAGAGAGAGAGAGAGAGAGAGAGAGAGAGAGAGAGAGAGAGAGAGAGAGAGAGAGAGAGAGAGAGAGAGAGAGAGAGAGAGAGTAAAGTAAAAGGTGACAGAAAGCGAGAAAAACAATTGGGGAGAGAGCATCATGGAGGGAGGGAGTGAGTTAGGGGGGGAGGGAGTTAGGGGGGGAAGTGAAGTACGATGACCTGAGAACGACACAAGAATCTACAATAGGAAATATAAACTAAAGGAAAATACACAGAGACAAGAAAGAGCAGAGGAGGAAGGAAAGACTGAGAATAAAAAAACAAAACCAAAAAAACAATAGCAAGAGCATAGAAGGAAGAACTGATTGGAAAATATAGGAAAAAAAACCCTTGATATTTGATTTAGTCGTTTGGCAATTAAAGAAAAAGTTAACCTCAGAAATATACAGGACAAGACTATAAACAAAACGAAAGACAAGAAACTCGTCAGCGTGTGAATGAATATAAAGCGTCAGTGAAAAATTTGACGGCGTGAAAAAATACGAGACAATGAAATGAAAAACTAGGAAACACACAAACCAGTCATGAACGAACTTGGTACAACATAGTCAGAAAAAACAAGAAAGAGGTTGACTTATATATATATAAAAAAAAAAGCCAATATAAAATACAGATAAAATAAAAAACAAGTGGTCGTTTGATACAGAAAGTAAAATACTCGAGGAAACTCTTAACTGAAAGGAGATGAAAACACGAAAGGAAAAAATATATATAAATAAAGATTCAGGTTGACAACGACCGAAGGAGAACTCAAGGGAGTGTAAAAATAGTGTTGTTGATAGGCTGAACACAACTGATTCGTCCTAACACAGACACAGAGCAGACAATCAACTGATATATGATATTTTAGGTATACATAATTATACAGTTGAAGTATACATATATAGTTTTGTAGAAGGGTAGGTATAGTATAATACTTCATTAATTTATTAAACCCTATATAGCTTACTGATCTGCATATTGAAGAAACAGCAAAACTGAAAAGGGAAATAGGAGAATACCTGACTAATAAAAAAAAAAGAAATAAAGAAATGAGGGGATGAAGAGTAATCGCCAGAGAACAAGGAGAATGAATTAAGTGTGTGTATTGTAAGCGGGGGAATGGCACATGAATTAAACATTTGACCAAGCGGATTAATATTGTCGTTAAAACAATGAATATCAACATACGAGGAAAAAAATTAGTAAAAAGAGAAAGGGTGTTTTAGTGGAAATTTTGGATTAAAAATAATGTAAAAAGACAAAAAAAATAATGCACCGTGAAAAAGGATAATAATGCAACGTGAGGAAAAGAAGATAATGCAACGATGGAAAAAAATAATGAATGCGAGAAAAAGATGATAATGAAACGTGAAAAAAAATAATGCAAAGTGAGTAAAAGATAATGCAACGTGAGTAAAAGATAATAACGCATCGTGATTAAAAGATAATAACGCATCGTGATTAAATGATAATGCAACGTGGGAAAAAAGATAATGCAATGTGGGACGAACACCCAGCGTGGAAAAAAAATAAGAAGGGAGCACGAAACTAAAAGGAGAAAGAAGAGGGAGAGGGGGCAGCGTGGGAGGGGAGGAGAAGGGAGAGGGGGCAGCGTGGGAGAGGAGGCAGCGTGGGAGAGGAGGCAGCGTGGGAGGGTAGGAGGGGAGAGGGAGAGGGGGGCAGCGTGGGAGAGTGGCACCTTAAGGACCCCACACGAGACCCGAGGGTGCCTTTGACGTCAATCACTGCCTCTCCCTTGGGGGTCCTCGAGTCAGTCGCTGTTTCTTCACCCATAGTCTTGCTTCTGAGTCTGTCCTTCCTTGTCACTACTTGCTCTCTATACAGGAAACTTTATTACTGGATAAGAGTAGAGGAAGGGGTGTTGTCGCTACTTACTCTCTTCGGGATACTTGACTATTATTGGATACGGGTAGAGAAAGGTGTGTTGTGTGTGTTGTGCTGTGCTTTGTACTTTTTTCTTCACTCATATTATGACTTGCTTGTGAAATTATAGTTTCTTGTCGCTACTTACTCACTTCGGGAAACTTTATTATTGTATACAAGTAGAGGAAGTTGTGTTGTGTTGTGTCGTGTTGTGTTGCAGCATTCTTTAAAAATATCAGTAACTCTCCAAATCAAGGACAATAGGTCACTCTCACTTTAATAGGTGTAGTTAGAGAAAAAGAGCTATACTTCCCCAAAGCCTTTCCAGATGACGACACCTGAGCCGAATCTCACAAAAAAAAAAAAAAAGTTGCATTCACTTCAGAGAGACACGAGGCAACGGAAGGAAAAAAAAATAGTGACGGAAAGATGAGTGGAGAGAAAACCAGGAGGGAAAATTGGAGTCACTGTAGATTCCCGATAAAAGGTAGAAGAAATACAAACACAAAAGAGAGGACGAGGCATTGAAGAAACAGGACACGAGAGGAGAAGGTTTGCCAAGAAAAGAAAGGCACAAAGAGATGAAGAAAGGGAGACAGGAGAGAATAAAAGTGAGACGAACTGAAGGCGTGAGGGAGGGAGGGAGGCGGACAGAAATTGCACCTGGCAGGAAGAAAAGACAAGAACAGGAATAAAAAAAACCTTAAATCATTCAGAAACAATAGTAGCAACTTTTACCACAGGAAGAAGGGGTAAAGAAGGAAAGAAGAGATTGAAAGGGAAAGAAGGGATAAGGAGGGACGGAAAGAAGGGATAAGGATGGGAAAGAAAGGATAGGGACGGAAAGAAGGGAAAGAAGGGATAGAGAGGGACGGAATGACGGAATAGGGAGGGAAATACAAGGAAATAAGCGGAGAGAAGGAATAGAAAGGGAAAGAAGGGATAGAGAGGGACGGAAAGACGGAATAGGGGAGGGAAGGGACAAGGAAATATAACGGAAAGAAAGGATAGAGAGGGAAAGAAGGGACAAACAAGGAGGTAAGGAGAGCTACAGACCAACAAGGGGGTTGGGATATGAGGCGTCAGATGGCTTAATTACTTGGCTGGCACCCGTGACGCTGCTCTTCTCTCTAAAGGGGGACTGATGGAAGCTTCATTAGACTGGGGAAAGGGGCACGAGGCAAAGAATGTCAATATATAAAAAAAAAAATAAGAAAAATATATGGGATACTTATAAAGGTTACAGGGAAAGGGTTCAAGAGAGAAGAATGTAAATATATAAAATAAAATAAGAGGATACTTATAAGGATACAGGGAATGGGTCAAGGAGAGAAGAATGTAAATATATAAAAAAAAAATATAAGAGAAATATATGGAATGCTTAAAAGGTTACAGGGAATGGGTCACGAGGCAAGAAATGACTAAATATATATAAAAAAAATAAGAAAAATATATGAGATACTTAAAAGGTTACAGGGAATGGGTCAAGAAGAGAAGAATGTAAATATATAAAAAAAAATATAAGAGAAATATATGGGATACTTAAAAGGTTACAGGGAATGGGTCAAGGAGAGATGAATGTACATATATAAAACAAAATTAAGAGAAATATATGGGATGCTTAAAAAGGTTACAGGGAATGGGTCAGGTTGATTTAAAATATAGAGGGGAACACTGTGGAAAA
The DNA here is from genome assembly GCA_034508575.1 of Petrolisthes manimaculis. Lineage (NCBI taxonomy): Eukaryota > Metazoa > Arthropoda > Malacostraca > Decapoda > Porcellanidae > Petrolisthes > Petrolisthes manimaculis. The sequence continues at coordinate 26,290 of JAWZYT010003378.1, forward strand.
CTATAGATGCAACACCTTTGAAAACACCTAAGTAGTAATTCTATACGTACATAACCACTTGTATACATCCCTCATACTGAACAATAAATTAATGGGGTTAAGGGGATGTGGGAGGGAGTAGGGGACAGGCTTGTGGGGTGCGGGAATAGGTGGACAGGCTTAGGGGGGGAGGGGTGTAGAAAGCCTGTACCCTACTCCTGCACCCCTTAAATCCCCCCAAAGCCTGTCCCCCTACTCCCGCACCCCCCTAAGCCCCCCAACATGTCCCCCTACTCCCACTCCCCCTTAAAATCCATCCCTTCCTGATCTGGTGTCTATCAATAATTAAAGCACTTATATTTTTGTTTCATCATAACCAATCTATACTGTGAGTCCCAATTACTATATCGTGTGTAGGATTCTCTATGGCGTTGGTAATTTAAACATGCAATGAGACAGATATGGATAAAACCTCTCGTGAAAGTAAAAATAATAGTAGTTTTGTTTTTATGTCTGTATGTCTGCCTCTGTCTCTCTCTCTCCTCTCTCTCTCTCTCTCTCTTTCTCTCTCTCCTCTCTCTCCTCCACACCGTACCATTTCCCTCCACTCTCCTCTCCTCCTCCTCCCCTCCTCCTCCTCTGCCGACCACTCTCCTCCTCCTCCTCCTCTTCTTCTTCCCCCTCCAGACCTCTCAAATAACCTCTCTTGCATTGTTGTCCCTCTTGGGTTCTTTCACGCCTATTATTTATTCCTCCTCTCTCATATTTTTACATTTCCCTGCATTCTCCTCCTTTCTTGTCTTGCCATTTGACCTTCCTTGTTTTATATTTTCCTACACATTATCCTAACCTGATATTTCTCCCCAGTTTTTCTCATCTTTGTAAGTTTTTTCGGTCTTTTATATTCCCTGCCACTTTTGCGTATTTTTCATTTTCTTTTTTTTTTTTTGCTCTTCACAATTATCCCTCTTCAATTTTTCCTTTCCCTTTCTTCGCCCCTCCACACTTCTCCCTCTTCCACACCCTCTACAGAGCCCCCTCTTTAATTTTGTATTCCATTATTGTCTATTTGCTCTTTCCCCCTTCCTCGTCATTTCTATACCACATTGGAAAACAAACTAATTTATTGACTAAAACGCTATACGTACTCTGCATTAGGCCAGGGAGCTTAAGAGGAACAACACTATATAAATCAACACACCCACTTTAGACCCTTCCGTCACGTGTAACATCCACAGCAAAAGACCCCGAGGACTAAAACCAAACATAAGGTACCACCAATAATAATAATAATACAGACTAGTTCATGGGGTCAACCTTCCACCATAAACAATAGCTATAAAACAATCGAAAAACGCTTCACTTCTATCGCATTCAGGTGGGGCTATTCATTCCTTCTCGAGCCGCCGATGTAAATAAATCTATAGAATAGCCTTTTACCAGGTGAGAGAATTGAATACGATATATGCCCTCCCACTTTTAAAATACCACGGACAATGTCGCTGTCAATACGTCGGCGGTAATATTTTGTTCACCAT
>JAWZYT010003379.1:0-100000 GCA_034508575.1 Petrolisthes manimaculis
CATTACTACTCCATCTCTCTCATTATCTCATTTATCTCTCTTTCCCTCATTTATCTCTCTCTCTTTACTGCCACCATCACAATTACTCCCTTCTCTCTCTCTCTCTCTCTCTCTCTCTCTCTCTCTCTCTCTCTCTCTCTCTCTCTCTCGTCTCTCTCTCTCTCTCTCTCTCTCTCTCTCTCTCTCTCTCTCTCTCTCTCTCTCTCCTCCGATGATGATTTGTAGCAATGATTTACCCTTGTCACGAATTATTCCCACATCGGGTCGGCTTAATGACTTAACTGCAAGCTTGAGTCATTTCCTCACATTAATAAGCCTTTGGGAGGGAGAGAGGGAGGGAGGCTGGGCTGGGCTGGGCTGGGTTATATAGGGTGTGTGTCTCTAGGCTGTGTGTGTGTGTGTGTTCTCCTTCTTCCACCTTCTTCACCTTCTACTCCTTCTCCCGTTCTACCACCTTCCTCTTCTCCTCTTCTCTTTTACTCCTCTCTCTCCTCCTCCTCCTCTCTCCTCCTCCTCCTCCTCCTCCTCCTCCTCCTCCTCCTCCTCCTCCTCCTCCTCCTCCCTACCACAGAGAACATCCAATAGTATTTTCACAATAAAAAAAAAATAGTATCGGTTCGCATTCCGTACGAAATAATCAGAGACCACAGACGATGAAAACAATAAAATAGATGTTGTTGCTTCATTTCCAACCTTCCCTGAATATCACCAGGTGTTTTGATCATTTAGGGAAGTATCGGAGGAGTCTTGGGGAATAATAATAATAATATACTTTTTTTCATAGTGTGTACAATCTGGATATTAATTCTGACACTTTATAATCTACAGACTGAAGGAATAGTTAAATAATATCGAAGCTGTGACAATGAATACAGAATTTAAGGGCACGAGAATCCTTATAGCCTATAATGATTATACAATACAGCTAAAATACTAAAATTCTAGGTTTTTGTATGTTGTATAGGTTTTATATACTGTATACCCGGTATGTATAAGTTTAACACTAACGAGGATGAAAGTTAAGGCTCATACAGGGATAACTCAGTATGGAGAAGGACATATAGGTAGGATAACATGGTCTTAGTGTCAGAGGCCGGAACTTTTCTTGTGTGAATGTAGGTGTGTCGGACCCGTGGAGTTATATTTGCTAGTTGGTCTGAGATATTTTAGGATGAAGGTGTGATGTAAGATTTTATAGCGTATCAATATTATCCTGTTATAACTCTCATTTTAACCATATATTCTGTAGCATTAACTCTGATGTTTTCACCCTCTTCAACACACGGGAAATCCACAATATTTTTACTTTGACTAAATTTTAACATGATTTTTTATCTACTTTTCGTAATATACAAAAGTTAATTTTTTTTTATTGAAATCTACTTTTGGTCTAGAAAAATAATCTGTAGTTACACATTTAGAAATTGTAGAAAAAATTATAGTGATTCAGAATTCTTACTCACAGCACCGTATGTATGTATGTATGTATGGTAGCCAGGCAGCACCATTTCCCACACACACAACACACACAACACACACACACACACGAGGGAATAATGAAAAAAAAAAAAAAAAACGTGTGGTGTTATAAGAATCATAACTGGGCCGCGACATTCACATCTCCTCTGTCATTCTCCTTCACCACGTCATTTCCTCCCTACGTTGATCTCCCTTCCTCTCTCCCTCCCTCGGCTGCTCCCCCTTGAATATGCCTCTCATATTTCTCTCTCCCTCATAATCTCGTCTCTGGGTCTTCCTCCTCTACCTCCGCCTGGTGACATGGAGATAAGCCAAACAAAGTATACCCCTCCTGCCTCCTCGTCCTATATACCCCCTCCCTATCACCTCACCCTTCTTCCTTCTCTCTTCTCTCCACTCCCCTCTCTCTCTCTCTCTCTCTCTCTCTCTCTCTGAACGTTATTTCTCAGTCGCATATGTTTATGTCTCCCCCGTCTCTCTCTCTCTCTCTCTCTCTCTCTCTCTCAAAAATACGAGACATCCAATTAAGAAGCCTTGTACATCTAATAACGTGATATATATACACAACCAACCAACCAACATACTGGACTCAACTAACTCCACCACAGACTGAATCATAACAAAACACCACCTCTCTTGGTTGAAGGTATGTACAGAACAACACTAATAGGTATATACACTTTATACAGCTTCTTGGATTGAAGCTTTGAACAGTCCAGAATTCACCAACGATACAATTGCAATGGAGATCGGTATATATATACATTTGTGCATTTATTTACAGTCTCTCTATATAGGTGGTATTCGAAGCACATGCACCTGAATACTTATTAGTGCTCGTGACTATACACACATTACTGCCTGACTGACTGACTAAATAACAGTCTAATTAAATAACTAACCAAATGCCTGACTAACTTACCAAATGCCTGCATGACTGAATAACCAAATGACTGACTAAATGACTGACTGATTTCTTGACTAAATAATATCAGACAAAATAACAGACTAATTAGATAACTAACCACATAATTGACTGACTGACTGACTGACTTCTTGACTAAATAATATCAGACAAAATAACAGACTAATTAGATAACTAACCACATAATTGACAGACTAACTGACCGACTGACTGACCCTACATGTCCTTCCTTCCTTCTCCCTTCATGTCCCTTCAGCAGTCAGCCATGGAGCCAACAAATAGCAGCACCACCACCAGCAAAAACCTTACCCAATCCTCCTCCTCCATCTCAGATCTATATTTCATTTCTATCTGGTTGGGGATAATTACAGCCTTCCTCCTGAAATCCTTATTATTACCTTCTTCATCTGTCCTTTGTGTCTCCCCCCTCCCCTCCCCTGCTCCTCTCACCCCCTCCTTCCCCTTTTAGCTGTTTCTTATATAATTTATTTTTATTTCTTAATTATTCTTATGCTTGTTTTGTGTTCTTGTTTTTATGTATTATTATTATTATTATTATTATTATTATTATTATTATTATTATTATTATTATTATTATTATTATTATTATTATTATTATTATTATTATTATTATTATTATTATTATTGTTATTATTATTTTTATTATTATTATTATTATTATTATTATTATTATTATTATTATTATTATTATTATTATTATTATTATTATTATTATTATTATTATTATTATTATTATCATTATGGAGGTGGAGCTGCTACTGACGACCATTCCCTATTGGTGCCTTTGATGTCAAGGAATCATAAGTATAGCTACGGTAGGCCTATATAGCAAATCATAAGTATAGGCCTATATAGCAAATCATAAGTATAGACCTATATAGCAAATCTTCGTCAGTAAACGATTCCATCTCAACCAGGGTTTTCATTTACATCAATTTTCATAACCTTCTGTCTATCTGGCATACTATCTATCTGTCTGTCTGTCTATATGTCTGTCTGTCTGGCTAACTAGCTATCTGTCTGTCTGTCTGGCTGGCTGGCTAACTGACTACCTGTCTACCTGTCTATCTGTCTATCTGCCTGTGTGTCTGGTTGGTTGGCTGGCTGTCTGTGTGTCTGGTAGGTTGGCTGACTGGCTGTGTTTCTCTCTTCTGTCATCAGTTTTATATTAGTCCTCGTCACTTTTCCCTTCAGTAAGCATCCATGGGTCCTTCATATCTTTCTCTCTCTTATATTCCATCTCTCTATTTATCTATCTGTCTATTTATCTATTTCTACCTCTCGATGTAACTATGTACAAGTTATCAGTCAGCACGTAAGATTTAGACGCCGTTCTGACCTCGAGATAATTCCGTAGATATTTTCAAGCATAAATTCAATTCAAACAACAATTAATACAACATGACACACCAGAATAGACAAGAGAATAATATACTGAAGTAACCAGAGAGAGAGAAAAAAATATGTTACCTTTCATACCGGTATTCACTTAATTAAATTCTTAAAAGTTGCACTTATTCTTATAAAATATGTTTGTAATGTTTCTGACCTTCCCCTATATTATTGTTTGAGGTTTTATTTCCAAGCAGTGAATGGATTTGTTATTCTATTAGTATGAGCTTATGTTATTATAATTTTGCTTCAGTGTCGGGTCCCAGTCCTTGGCAACCATGAAGAATGAAAACTTACGAACAAACTTTTTTTTAGCTTAAGAGTTGAACTTTGCTTCTGTCTATTAAGGACCCAGCATGTGATCGTGTATGAAAATTGAAGGCTTCCGATTCCACCTGACCATGCCACGAAACAAGCTCCTTCCTTATAGGTTGGTGTTTCGTGGTAATATTTGAAGGACTCATTTATCTCCAATTTTCTGACTACATACATCACAGGGTTCCTTAAACGTTTGCCAAAAAATGGCCACCTGTAAAATTCCCACCTTTGGTCAGTTGTGATATTATAATCCTGAAGGTTTGAATAGGAAAATAGTGTGTTTTGAGATGCGGTGTTGTGTCCAGTGTAAAGGGAGGGAAGGCCGAGGGGAGAGGTATAGGGTCCATCACTACTGCCTCTTTAAGAAACCAACCTGATGCCTCTACCCTCCCTCTCCTCCTCCTCCTACTCTTCTTCCGCTGACTCGAGGACACTGGACACTACCACCCGAAAACTCTTAGAGAGAGAGAGAGAGAGAGAGAGAGAGAGAGAGAGAGGGCGAGAGCGAGAGAGAGACTGCACACATACACATACATATACTCTCTCTCACACTCTCTCTCTCTCTCTCTCTCTCTCTCTCACACACACAGAGGAAACACCACTCCAGAGTTTCTCGTTTACATGAGCATTGGCTTATAGGCAGGGAGAGGGAGAGGAGAGAGACGGAATGGTAAATAAGGAAACAGGAGAAGGGAACAAATCATTGAAGTGGGGAATAGAAGAGAAGAAAGATGAACATAAACGTGATAGAAAAAGAAGAGAAAATGATGGGCAGCTTGACGGAAAGAAAAAGGAAAATTGAGGAACAGTATAATGGAAGAGAGAGAGAGAGAGAGAGACAGAGAGGGAGAGAGAGAGAGATACAGCGTGGAGGAGATAGAGGGTGAGGGAGAGAGAGAGAGATACAGCGTGGAGGAGATAGATGGTGAGGGAGAGAGAGAGAGAGAGAGAGACGGCGTGGAGGAGAGAGGAACAAACTGCTTCCATAACAACGCAGCAAGGAACATGGGCAGCTCTGTGTGAGACATGTCTGCGAAAGACGAACGAATGAGATTTCCTTGCGTCCTGAATATGGCATATGCCGAAGATATACTACCGCTGTGAAGTCGAATATAGGAGTATAAACAATAAAATGTTTGCTGTGAGGGCAGCAAGCGATTAGCCTTTTCTTTCATCATGATGTAAAGCTGTCAAGTTAAAATATATACTGTAAAAACTATACCCACACCTAAAGTAAATGAATATAATAGCTAAAATGTAACTTACAATCCTCGTAGCTCTGGCATGGCAGGGAGTGAGCGCGGGAAAGTGTGGGGTCAGCCGGCAGGGAAGGGGAGGTTGAGGGCGCCGGCGCGGGAGCCCTACCTAGGGGCCACCCTTCAATTGTCAGAGGACTACTTGTACCAGATAGCGAGGGAATTGTATTACACTCTATATTTACAACATGTAAGTCCCAACTATGATATGACTTACAGTGCAGTAAGGTTTGTGAAATATGGACTACAATATCGTACTTCATATACCAAGCAGCAAGTGTTTGATCACAATGAACTCCTGGAGATACGAATTTTATTAAGGTTCCAGGACTTTACATACACCGCTTCACACACGATATATCTCAAGTGAAGCTGAATATAAATGTTTCATATTTCAAGGAGTGAGAATTCCTGGAGCCTCCCTCTCTCTGGGTTGTCGCCAGCGGGGCCCCGGAGGTCTCCGGAGATTGCCATCGGGACAAGCCTGGATCGGATTATGAAAATGAGACGCGAGCTGCTGGGATGAGCTATATTCATATCGTGTTGTGCCCGCCTGGACCTCACGTTGCTATGGATACCGAAAAGGGGACGCAATGTATTGTTGTCTTTGCTGTTGTTGTTTTCCTGGGGGAGGGGAGGGGATCAGAGGGGATCTGTACCCTTGTGTGACTGTCCACTGCGAGGGGAGGGAACATTTACTCTCATAGTCTATGTGTATTTAATTTGTTGGACACGCGAATCACTGGCACTATAAAGGCTCTTATCACAACGAAAAAATATACAAATTAAATAAAAAATAAATAATGTTACAGCGTCTGAAAGGCCATCTCCGATCGAAATGTAGGGGAAATTGCTAACCGAAACCCAGGGCTTCATGTGACCGGTTGTGTCCCCCGAGGCACCACTGCATTATGGGTAGCCGAGTCTGGGTTCGAACGTCGCTCTTTGGCTCTGACTTCATCTCGTGTAATAATGATGCTGGTTGATCTGTATAACAAACAAATGCTTAACCTTACTTTTATAGTGTGTTTGGTAACTCACATGTTACACTCAGATGATAATAGTGATAATATATTAATAAAACTGAATGTATATAATGAAAAATTGGTGCTGTGAAATGGGACGAGGCAGGAGGGGAGCAGGGGAGGCGGACAAGTAAGCTCATTGGCTGAGCCAGCAGAGAGGAGGAGGAGGAGGGGAAGAGTTGGTTGTCAGAGAGATTCTACTCAAAACTTCACACATCATACACTCAACAACCAAGGCACCTCATGGAGAACTAAAATATTATCTACAGTTACAGGAATGTGTGTATGCAATGTCATAGAGAAGTTATGATACATGATTTTATGTATAATCAATAGTGGTCCCCTTTGCTTTATCGTACACAGGCAGCGGGGCGGAGGAACACAGCGAGAGACAGGAGGGGGTGATGGGGGGAGGGAGGAAGAGGGGGGATTAAATTGAATGATGGAGACAACACTAGACTCACAAAATATTGGATGCTCACCTTTTCGAATTTTTCCTACATTTCTACACCCAAAGAATTGCTTCTCCTCGTGACTCATTGAACACGGGTGATTTAACGTTCCCCCGCGCCTATCCTTCCTTCCTTCCTTACTTCGTTATGTTGTTGTTGTTGTTGTCGCCTGGTTGGATGGGATGCACGATAACCTCACTCACCACCACTACCACCTATTTTTTTTTCCACTTCCCTCCCCCACCACCCCACTCCCGAGGCGCTAAAACGTTCATTCATGATTACTCTTTGAGTCGTCCAATAAATGCAGGTAGTGAAGGACAACTTTAACTTGGCGTCAGTGAGCGTATAGGATGTCTGGCTGGCTGGCTGACTGGCGGGGGAGGAAAGGAAGGAAGGAAGGAAGGAAAGGAGGGTCACTCGGGCCGCTTACCCGGTAAACTGCAAAGATACTTAAAACTTTCCTTTAACTTGGGAGGGAAGTGGGTGGTGTGGGAAGGAGAGGTGGTGGTGGTGGTGGTGGTGGTGTTTTTAACGCTGGGATGACCACGCTTTAGTGTAGGTAGAGTCACGTGGAGTGGAGGAGAGAATAGGGTCCTCTGTGTGTGTGTGTGGGTGAAACAGAGAGAGAGAGAGAGGGGAAGAGAAGGGGAAAGATAGATAAAGAGAGAGAGAGAGAGAAAGGGAGTTACTGTAGATAGATAGTTACATAGACAGACATACTGATGGACACACTGATAAATAGATAGATGGATGGATCGTGTGAGAATAATGTCCATCTACAGTTCTACACGGTCGCCCAACTTTCCATAACAACATTATATTTTGTCTGTGTGTGTGTGTGTGTGTGTGTGTGTGTGTTTGTGTGTGTTGCTGGGGAAGAGCGAGAGCGGGATTCTTTGTACTCTATTGTTTGCCTCAATATGGAAACAACAAACAGGAACAGCCTGGACTTACGGAGGGACGGAGGGAATAAGAAAGAAAAGGATCCAGAAATTGGAATTCATAACACATTGGACTTCTAAACTACCGAGAACTTTATACACCAATGTAGATAAGGGGGACAATACTAACTCCAAGGTTGGCAGACTGGACAGGAAAATAATTACTACCAACCAAGCTATACCCTGCATGAATATTATAATCTTAGTGTAGCCTCGGTTATGGTACCTGTTTTGTGACCCAGTTAGTATAGGGACCAGTATAGCTTTAAATACACATACAGATTCAACCCTCCTCCCCTTAAACTATTGATGGGGGAGTAGGAAGGGAAGGGGGCACGGCGCTCCCTGCATGCATGTGACGCTGCAGGAAATGAAGGTCTGCAGGATGTCCCTCACCTCACCGCACCTGCACAACACCAGACACTATATACCTTACCTTCTCTATCTTAAACTGTGTACGTGTTCCTTTAGGGTATAGAATTTAATGATGTGTTTAGTGGCCTGTGTTGTTGTCAGAGAATTGGAGGTAGTACATTACAGCCATAATCATATAATCAAAGACACTTTCCTTCCATCGTGCAAATAAATCAGTATCATATCAAAATATAATCATACAACAACACTTTACGTCAACTCAACCCTCTCAAGTATTATTATGAGGTGCAGCAAAATGAAACACATGTTGTTCTATATTACCAAGATATTTCCGACGATGGAAGGAAAGTGTTGGTGGTTATTATTATTATTATTATTATTATTATTATTATTATTATTATTATTATTATTATTATTATTATTATTATTATTATTATTATTATTATTATTATTATTATTATTATTAGGTGCTGCGAAATCATACACCAAGATATTTACTACGATGGAAGGAAAGTGTCGGTGGTTATTTGATTGTGGCTGTACACACAACATAAACTTTTTAGTGGTGCCTGGTTCGACGGTGTCACTACAGAATTTCCAAAGGGTCTTGAAGCCGATAAAATTAATATGTTGAGGAGGTTGATCTGTCTCGATCCTTTGTTTGGTAATATATACAAGATGGCATATCCCACAAGTCCTACTCCTCCTCCTCCTTCTCTGTCTGTCTCTCTCTCTGTGTCCTTTTATCTGTGGGTTGATAGTATACCTCCTCGAAGAACACTTGACATGTTCCCACGCTTCTTCTTCTCCTGGATGGTGGTCTTGAGTCTGGAGCTACGCCAACACAAAGGAGTCTATTCACATGACAATTATTATTATTATTATGATGATGTGCTGGAGTTCCGTCATCACGCACCCACCACCACACATTTATTTTAGGGAGTGAGGCTGTAACGTGATCTCTAGAGGTCTTCAGTGGTGCTTCCTTAACCCGCAATTAAAAATAATCATGAGAGAAATAAATTAAACCATCAGAGTAATGTATGTACAATATGAATGAAATCTTGAGAGGATAAAATACACAATCAGAGTAATTTAAAAATGAATGAAATCTTAAGAGAAAAAAATATGTAAACAATCAGAATAATTTAGAAATGAATGAAATGTTGAGATAAATTAAAAAAAACAACTAAATAATATAGATATGAGTGAATAACTATAGATCAATGTATAAAAATATGAATAAATAAAGTACCTACGTAGATACTAAACAAATAACGCAGAGAAATAATTAAACAAACACAAGGATAAGCGTTGTAATTGGTTCACTAATACTTTATGTCAAATTGTTCGAAACTTCTACAAGACCTGGTTACAAATTTTGACATGCGAGTGTCCAGGGCGTTAAGTCAGGTTTTCAATTTATTGTTAATATGTAGAAGTCATGAGAAATTAGTTTTTGCGCAATATTCATATATTGCGCAAAAATATTCATGCCGGGTGTATATGTATGTATATATTGTAACTCCATATGACCTATAAATAATAGTACCAAGCCGTGCTGTTTCCTTTCACATTGTCACGTTAGAGTTCAGTGGGTGTTAATATTGATGATAGTATTGTAAAGTTGTGGGTCTCTTAGGTATATTAACCGTTGATCCCGTCTGAGCATAGAAGGTTAGGTAAGGTATGGTAAGGTTAGGTTAAAGTTACGTCAGGTTAGGTTAGTTTAGGTTAGGTTAGGTGACCCTCCACAACCTCCTTCATCCTCCAGGGGAAGAATCCAGACATTGTGAGGAAAGCCACACACACACACACACACACACACACACACACACACACACACACACACAGACCCATGCATACAAAAGGACGTGTTTGTCAGTATTCTTTATGGGGCTAATTTTTCTGTCAACACACCGAGCTCATGGGGAGGAAGAGAGAGGAGAGGGAGGGGAGAAAAAGAGGCCACCTTGGCGGCCTTCCCATAAGCCTATATATACGAGGAGGGAAAAAGTCTCGTCCCACGCCTGACATGGGCCTAATTTTATATGTATTTATACTCGGAAAAACTATGCCATGGTAGGACCGGTGTGTAGCTGGCTGGCTCCTGTGAATGTTATACGTGGATGGAATGAGAGAACAAGAGGTGTGTTGAGGAGTGACCTACATGCATGGTGTACACGAACAATTTTTTCTTTCATCAACTTCTCCCGTAATAAAATTGTTGCATGCCTTTATTTTTTCTCCCATGTACGAGAGCATTTCTTTATAGTTTGATCATCTCTCTTTTTCTCCTACATATGTGCTTTCTGCCACTCCCTTGCTTGTCTTCGTGCCAAATCATTTCTCTGGGTTTAGGTAATGTTGGTTCTCACTGAATACCAGTCTTTCTGATCCAGTATTGGTGTTTTGTTTTTTTTCTCGTGCGCGTTTTTTTATTAAGTAGCCTTACACATTTTATGGGCGATATTATATAAGATCACCAAATTCTCTGTTTTTTCCTATTGCTTGTTAATTGCTTTAGACTGAAATTGAATATACTTCACTAATGACACAATTTTGCACATCCCTGTTTTCCAATATAAAGGTAAAGTGTTCATTGCTGTTGTTAGGCAATAGTACAGGAATAATGGAGGAGGTGAGATTATTGTCTATTAAAGGAATACGACATAAGAGCGTAGAAAGGCGCCTAATTAGAGCGAAATTGGTCCTTGTCGCTGGCCACGTGTGATACTCCTTTGATGACCCCCACACTCACCCAGTCACCTGAGCCTTCCTCCCTCTGTAACTCTCCTCATTATTTACATGTGTCTGTGTCTGTCTGTCTGTCTGTCTCAGTATAGCGTCACTCACCTGAGAATTACACCTATATATAAATTTGTATTAGTTTGGTATCATTGATGTTCTCTGTATAATAAGTTAATTTGTTTTTATTGATATACGTAACTATTATGCTAGAAAGTTAATATGTTTGTGTCAAATTTCAGTATATTGGAATACAACATATTTTAAGCGTTGTATATAAAATAATGACTGACATGTAAAGATTTGTTTAAGTCAAATTTCAGAATACAGGAATACAACTTATTTTAAGCGTTGTATATATAAAATTATGACTGACATGTTGTAAAGATTTGTTTAATTAAGGACCAAAATTATTGTCGATAATAAAGACGGTTGCATAATTACATCTGAAAACTAAGAAACTAATCGGTATTAATGAATATATAGTTTATCATTGCACAGATTGGATTCGAAACTGGTTAATCTTAATTGTGTTCCATGCATGTGTGTGTGTGTGTATGTTATTAAATATTAACTTTATATTTTATTTTAATTCATTTTGTATCTCACGTATTTATTATGCCTGTACTGAAAACTATGGTATATAGCAAGTAACAAAAAATCCTAACCAACATATCCAAAAATAATAAAAAAATTGCACGAACGAAAGTAGTGAAAGAAAGTAACAAAAAATCCGAAGAAAAAAAGGAAATTTGCACAAACGAAAGGAAGTGGTGAAAGGGAGTAACAAAAAACCCGAACCAACATATCCAAAAAAAAAAAAAAAAAAAAAAAATTTGCACAAACGAAAGAAAGTGTCGAGCGCGGAGAGAGAAAGAAGTCCGACTTTAAGTGATCCATAAAGTCAGTGAGTGGTGGTGGGCCTGGGGAAGAAAAATCAATGCTCCACTTTAATGAGATGAAGATGAGACCAGTGTGAGTGATGACTGAATTGGTTTGTTTATTTATTCTTTGTGTGTGTCTGTGTGTGTGTGTGTGTGTTTGTTTGTGTGTGTGTGTGTGTGTGTGTGTGTGTGTGTATGTGAGTGTGTATGTGAATGTGTGCATATGTGAGTGCTTGTTTATGTGTATGTGATTAGCGTCTTTACTGTATGTATTTGCCTGTGTGTGTGTGTGTGTGTATGTGCTATGTGTTTATATGTGTGTGTGTATGTGAGTGCTTGTTTATGTGTATGTGATTAGCGTCTTTACTGTATGTATTTGCCTGTGTGTGTGTGTTCGTGAACGCATGAATGCTAATAATGTTTGTATGTATGTGTAAGGAAGGCGAGAGGGTTGATGTCACAACTCCCTAATAGCTTCCTCAACCCGGCAGTTCAAAACATGTGACACAAAGACCACAATATGTTTATTTACATATCGGTGAGCAAAGCGATTGGTTTAACGATTTCAGTTATCGTCTACAACCTTTCTTACACACACACACAGACAGACAAACACACACACAGGGGCGACAACAATACATCCCGAAGCAGGTATATATATACGGTAGGCGACGCAGCAGCAGCAACAGCAGGAGAGGGAGTAGGAGGAGGAGGAGGAGCAGGAGCAGGAGGCATCTCTACCGCCTCCTGCAGGTCATCAATCGGACGGGAGGTTCCGGCTGGGATGGAATTTAAGGCTTGCCAGTTTTGCGAGGTCTGCATAGTTCACTGGCATAACAAGGGGTGGCCCACTGCTTCGACCCCTTGCCGACCCCCTTCATCTCCCCTTCCCTGATCCGCCCCTCTGTGTTCTTTTGCCTTCCATCCCCTCGCCTGCCTGTCTGCCTGTCTGTCTGCCTCCCTCTGTCTATCTGCCTGCCTGCCTGCCTGCCTGGACGGTCTACCATCCTGGCTGACTTGTTTCTCTCTCTCTCTATCTATCTATCTATCTATCTCTGTACTTCCATCTTTCATTAGTATTCTTGGCCTTCCATCCTTCTGACTTCCCATATCGCTTTTGGCTTGATGAGATTGACTTTTGATGGCTCCAGGTACGAGATCAAGGTCAGGAATGGATACTTTTTAAAACATTTTTGTGGCCTTTTTTATCGGTAAGAATGAGGGTGAAATATGGTGTGGTGAAGTCCGTGGAGTTTATTTGGCGTTTGTGATGAGCACCGCAATCAAGTACCAATCTTGTTCGTTCGATTTTTTTTGTCCTTCCTTTATTATCATTTTTTTTCTTCCCTTTGTCTTCTCTTTTCTTCTGCATTCTTATCTTTCCCTCTCATCTCATTTTTTTTGTTTTGTTGATTTTGTCGTCCCTCCATCTTTCTTCTTCAGTGTCTATTTTATCCTCCTTTGGTCCTTCACCTATTCTTTTTCCTCGTTCCTCTTTTAGCTCCTCCTTCTCCTCTCACCCTCCTTCTTCTCCCACCCTCCTTCTCCTCCCACCCTCCGTCTCTTCCCACCCTCCTTCTCCTTCTCTCACCCTTCTTCTCTCACCCTCCGTCTCTTCCCACCCTCCTTCTCCTTCCCTCACCCTTCTCCACTCCCCCTGTTTCTCCCTGCACTCGTATATATATTGGTGTGGCTCGTGTGTGCCAGTGTCCTGCCACATCCCTTCCCTTCCCCCTCCCTGGCCTGCGTCCTCCCCAATGGGCAATATCTGGAGGCTGCTACTGAGGGCTTTATGAGCGTCTGGGATATATAGGGAATATTTTGTTCTACACACGGGGGGTCGTGGATGAAGGGGGGAACCAGCTGGGTTAGACAAGATGCTTAATTCCGGAGGTAGGGGTGAAAAGTTACTGGTGAACTGGTGACTACTGATTCCTACAGGTAGAACCAAAGTTAATATTTGTTTGGATGAATAAAACACTAAAGGAATATACAAGTATCTTAAAACATCAGTACAATTATATAATAATTATTGATAAATACACTATTTGTAGAGGAACCTCTTGATGTTTATGCTACTGTAAAATGGAATTATAACACGTAATCTACTAATGCATTCTCGGTTAGGAAATGATTCATGGTCACACTCGGTTCTCAGATGGTAAATATTTAGTAAATAATTTCGTTTGTAAAACTCCGTTTATCTGCAAAATTCGAATAAATCTGAACAACTCGTTGTATACAGAGGTTAGTTGTCCATCTGTCTGGAAATTAATCCCCTACTGGTTGTGTTACTCAGATGCTGCATAAAGTTATCGTTTTACATTTTCTCAGCACACACGGATAAGCATAACAATGTGTGCATATATATGGCCATCAATACCCCACCTCCCCCTTCACATTTTATGGGCGCGGGAGATCGACCCATGGAGCAGCAACCTTCCTTCCTTCCTTCCTTCCCTCCTACCCCCCTTCACCAACCCTAACTCCTGCCTTCCTTCCTTCCATCCCTCCTTCACCAGCCTTAACTCCTTCCATCCCTCCTTCCTTCACCAGCCTCTGCCACTCTGGGTCTGGAGTTTCTAATAATCAGTGGGGGGAGATGGAGTAGGGTATGTGCCAGGGGTGCCTCTGGGCAAGTGGCACCCTTGTTTATTTAATAATGTGGCACTCGCAGCAGCCAGCCAGTGCCCTCTTCCTCCACCTCCTCCTCCTCCTCCTCCTGGCTGTGTCTGCTCGGAAACTCCCCTTCCTTCCACCTCGGGCAGGGAAAGGGGAGATGGTCCCTCGGAACCCTGGAATCTTTGTTATGTGTGGCTGCCGCTGGATCTCATTCGATTTTAGTTAAGGGACGAGCCATAAAAACCTTGGGGGGGGGGGGGGAGAGGGCAGGGGGACGCAGGCGGCTTGTCCGAACCTCTTCCTTCCTTCCCCCACCCGAGCCTCCAGAGGGGATGAGGGCCAAAATAATAACCTCTATTTTACTAACAAAGAAGGAACATCTAAAATGCATAACATATACATAAGATATTGTGATATTTCTCAGGTAATGTCATGTCTTCTCTCGGATCAGAAAGTTTCTCAGTATGTTAGTACAGACTGATGAAGTGAAATAGAGTATAGCTTAATTTAAATGTTCTCCGGGCAATAAATGCAGTACACTTTAAAGTTTATGATAAACAAAATTGTCTTTCTGTGTTTAAAGACTTTATTCTCATTCTGTATAACCTTGAAGTCAGGGAAAAAGTTTAGGACATAGCCAAGTAGAATAGATGAAATAAGACTGTTTCCTGGAGATGATAAGTTAGTGTTAAGCTCCTTATAACAGAATGAAGCTTGAGTGGTCGTGAAAAACAAGTAAAAATCTGAGCTAATCGTGAACCTGTTGTTTAGTAGTTGATGTAAAGTCTAGACAACTCAAGATAGTGTATAAGTTTAGAACAGTGGCTGGTTGGCTCATTTAGTTATAGATGTGACACAAGTGGGAGGTTACCATTCGCAGAAAACGTTAGATGAAAAGGATGCATGTGGATGAAGTTGTTGGTCATATGTACTGTATACTAGATAAACATTCTCCTATTTCACTCCCTTAGGTACATCTCTTCCTCCTTTTCCTCCTCCACCACCTCCACCTTCTCCTCCTTCTATCTCCTCCTCCTCCTCCTGCTCCTCCTCCTCCTCCTATCTCCTCCTCCTCCTCCTCCCTACATCACCCTTCAGCTCGCTCTAACGTCAATAAAACTTTTCATCTCATTAATGGCGGCCCGATGCCTCACCTCGCGACGACGTTTCATTGGATATTTCCCCCCAAAGTCCCCGTCAACAAGATTTCCCCCCGACCCTGTGAAGCGGCCGCAACATGCACAGGAGGAGGGACAAAGCCAACGTGAAACTCTTGTGTATAAATAAATCAATCATCAACTCGTCAATTAAAGGCAAATAATAATAGATAAGGACAGACCAACATGCACACTAATTCTATCCACGACCCCAAGTCAATTTCCTAAACCTCATTTCCATTAAGTCTTTTTCTCTGACTACGACTGGAATATTATTACTATTATTATATTTTTTGTCTTTTTTTTTTGTGTGTGTGTGGTGGTGGAGAGATTTTTTTTTTTATTGACGTCCAGATAATGAACACTAGAACAGGTAACACTTACACACATTGGAGCGAGTCTTAATTAACATACTTTGTGAACCGGCCAACACCACCACCAAAGGATTTATAAATGTAGTCTCTCTCTCTCTCTCTCTCTCTCTCTCTCTCTCTCTCTCTCTCTCTCTCTCTCTCTCTCTCTCTCTCTCTCTCTCTCTCTCTCTCTCTCTCTCTCTCTCTCTCTCTCTCTCTCTCTCTCTCTCTCTCTCTCTCTCTCTCTCTCTCTCTCTCTCATCTAAGAGTGAAGGAATATAATAACAAATCGATGTCTCCAAACTGTACTACGAAACAGTTAATATAAATAATAAATGATAATAAAGTTTGGAAGGCTACTGAATCATCCAAACCTTCCCTGAAAACAAACAAATCACCTCACTGCTACAAGTATAGTATATAAGATCTGTGTTTCCTAGGACTGGGTGAAGGACACAGTTGTCCTCCAAGAAGAGAAGAGAAGAATCCACACCGCTTACTTATAACTATACTTCTTCCCACCAAACTTTTCTTCTTAACTCTCCCCTTCCAAGATTAATAAATTACTTTGGCCCTGAAATCTCTCCTTCTCTTGAATACAGTTGCGATAAAGCTTTTTTTCTAGTGTAAGGAAACATAACGTGATATTAATATTTTTCTTACTTCTGTCGTTCATTGTTTTTTTTTTTTTTTATTGTTTTTTTTTTAGGACGGTCTTTTGTAAGAGTACAGCTGCTGATAATAATGGTCGCTAGCTAGTTATACAACAACAACAACAACAACAATACCAAATACAACAACGACAACAACAAACACAACAACACCAACACCAACAACAACACAACAACAGCAACAACAACAACACTATTAAACAACCGCACTCGTGTACTAGTGAAGGAAGGAAGGAAGGAAGGAAAGAAGGATTGAGAGAGGTTTGCTGAATCCAACCGACTCCACCCAAACAAAACACCGCCCTGGGGAAAACTTATCAGCAACCTTATCAGTGTTTCCCACCTTTCATCCTTTTTTTTATCTTTCGTTCTTATTTTTTGGTTTTGCGGAATATATATATATATATACAGTAGAAATGTTGGGTCTCGTCAGTTTCGTTTTGGTATCTGCACGTTAATTCTCTCGTTCCCTGAAGCCTCTCACTCACTCACTCACTCACTTATTCTCTCTATATATACGAGTTTCCATTCGTACTCTCTCTGTCTCTCGGTCTCTCGATCCATCTTATACTCTCTCTCTCTCTCTCTCTCTCGGTCTGAACGATATCAAAACATAAACATGAAGTAAGGGAACCGCACTTATTTTATGAGACAACAGGGAACTGGGCCCCCAACCCCCCAATATTTGCTTTTCCAGTCCAGCTCCGTCTGACCCTCGGCGCGCTGCCTCCTATCAAAGTTAGCTCTGTTTATTCTGGAGATGAGGGCCTCGCCTCTCACAAGGAACTGCTGCCGGGGTTGCCGTCCTGCTGCTGCCGCTCCTGCTGCTCCTGCTACCACTGCTTTCCCTGCTATATTGACTCGTTTGTTATTTCACGTTATACTGACAGTAGTAGAATATATTTTCTTTTGCCAGGTACAACCTCCGATGTATAACCATTGCTGACACAAGGAACACATTTATGTTTATTTAGAATTATTATATATTTTATTTTTTTTTGCTTAATTTCTTAGTTCTTGCTTTTTGTTGACGTTTCATTTTGTGCTGCTGAAGTTGGTAAGATTCGATATTTTGAAGTTGATTTGAATAGTGATATTGAGGAGAGAAGGGGCGAATAAACTGTAGGTAGAGTTTTGTTCCATTAGTCAATATTAATGTCGAGTGAAACAGAGAATTTTGAGGATTACTTTTCAATATGCTAACCACATCCGAAATGAAAATATCTCAGATTATATAGATTTTTGTGCGATGAATACTGCAAAGTAATCTAAGCTTAATGAATCTTAATTCGAACATATAAAACATGATAGACATGTTCCCCTATAAAGAATAATTTAACACACGCAGTTAAACAAAAATAGAAATACATACAATTGTAATGACATATCAGATGCTTCAACGTGTAAGAGAAGCTTTATAAAAAAAAAAAAATCCAACTTTCCCAATAGCATCTAGAAGCCAACGTTAGCATCATTAGGTTCCTTACTAAGAGGTGACCTGTATATATCCATCCATCCACACGTGGCCTCAAGCTCTTCTTTCCTTCCTACACCAAGAAATTTATTGTCCTCGGGGATGAAGGGGGCGTACGGCTAGCCCCTTCCTCCTCTTCTTCTCCCTCCTCTTCCCCCTCCTCCTCTTCCCCCTCCTCCCCCTCCTCCCCCTCTTCCTCCTCCTCCTCCCCCTCTTCCCCCTCCTCCTCTTCCCCTTCCTCCTCTACAAGTACTGGATGGCCTTCTGGAATATATAACATTTTCCCGTATATTCCAGATGCTGTCCATGTAGGGGTAAGGGTGGTGATGGTGGTGGAGGGAAGTGAGGGGCCGAGAAGAGGGGAAACGGAGAGTAGGGAGGGAGGGAGAGTGTGAGGGAGGTAGGGAGAGGGAGGGAGTGAGCAGGGCCCCGTAATGGACGTTGTGCAGCCCGCGCGACTGTTGATGTCCCGGGGCGCTCACTTCACTGTTTTTTTTACCTATTACTACTTGACGCTTTCTCTGTCTCATGTCTCTGTAACCCAAACTTCCCTTAGACCTGTGGATGAAATAATATAGAAGGTGATACAAAGTGTAGTTGACTTAGGGTTTGTTTTATTGTCACACCGAGAAATGGACTGAGGATGTGTGTTATCTTACATGAGGCAGGCGGGGCAAGGGGGACGCCGGCCTTCAATACAACACTAGCGACTAGGCCTAAAAATCAATACTGATTCTCGCAGATAGTCTCCCCAATGATCGAACGGCCATTTTTATAGGCCTAAGGAAATACAAAATGGCGACAATAATGTAACAATGTAACTTGATGGGAAGAAATAAATAGAGCTACCATCTGTGAGTCTTTGTTACCAGAAACTTTATCCCTCAGAGTTATTTTGTGAGCGTGGACAGTCAGCCAGCCAGCCAGCCAGCCAGAGGTTCAGGGACCACCCTATGGAAACCAATATTCCTAGAGAAGCCAGGCATATTCCGAGAAGCCCCACTCCTTTGTCACTAATAAAGGGGTCTGTTCCTCACTGGTCCTCCCCTCTAATGGCCTCTAGTTAACACCAGGGGTACCTGAACCTCACCCGAGGGATCCTAGTTCCCGATTCCCTTTGGCCCAGGCCTCGGAAAACTAAAGGCAAGTGCCATGTCAAAGAGGAGCATCGTTCCTTTGATGTTGCCACGGCCGCGCCCTCCCTCTCACCCCCATGGGCCCCTCCTCCCCTCCCTCTCACCCCCACGGGCCCCACCTCTCCTTCCCTCCACCTCCCCTCCCTCAGTTATTATTTCTCTTGAGTCGTCATGGCCGCTCTCGCTACACTCCCCCACCATCACAACATTTTCACAGCATTTTTGCATTCACTACATAAACGGACTACACGGTTGAGGATGTTCAATGGACGTAGGATTTCAGATGCATCTTTATAAATAAAATCTATTTTATAATGGTAGAGTACATGAATTTTCAAGGTAAGGTTTGTGTACTACATTAGTTTATACTCCTCATATATTTTTCCCTTTTTGTATCCAAGAACATTTTATAATTATATTTTTCTTTGTTGAAGGTATAATATAGAAGGTTGGAAATTTTGTGACACTGCTGATTTGTTTATGCACACTCACTTTCCGTCCGTTGTCTATGCTGGGCTTCAATTATGCAGTCCCCAGGTGCTTTACATTTGCATAAACTGTATTAAAAATGTATGGGGTTCATGGAGTCGTCTCTCAGTGAGTGGGGAAAGGTCAGATGTTACTAAGAACTCAAGTGTGGAGCCTGGTAATGTTAAGGTACATACAACTCACACCATTGTCTTCGTTTTGATGGACTTGTAGGTCGTCACTTCTACGTTTCCACACACACTCTCTCTCTCTATATATATATTTTTTACCAATCGTGCTCTCAGAAATTAGATTTGTAGGAGAAAGGGATTTCAAAAGCTTTCTCTCAAAGGGGAACTCTTGATTGAAGTTGGATCTCCAAATGTGATTGGCTCTGTGTAGTCTTGAGGAGTAAAGATGCGACAATTGTTTTGCATCGTCACATTTTGCTTTTGTTTTGTGACATTTTCTTACCTTCCTCGGCCAAAACAGCTGGAAAATATATACTCTTGGTGTTATTAATCATATCGTCGGGTGTGACAGAGACAAATATTATGTTTTAACCTCTCAGATTTCGTTGACGCCCAGTTGAGATCGTATATACCAAACCTACGTACAGTCACCATAACATTAATGTACACAAGAAAATTATAAGCTGTGTGATAAGTTTGATAAATTTATGAGGGTGGTCACGAATTTTTGGCTTTAAACTTACACGCAGGACTTAAGAAGGAGATTCTCTTTTTGGTAAATTGGAAGGCTACTGATTCCTCCTAACTATACCAGAAAACAGATGCCCTCAATGGTACTAATTGGGGATCTGTTTAGTGATAGAGTTAGGAGGAATCGAAGACCTCCCAATTCACCCACAATAGAATCTCCCCTTAACGTATTTCATTTCTCTATACAAAAAATATAATACGCAATTTGGTAAGAGTGATAATTTGTTAATGGTATAATCACGAATATACCAGGCTTTAAATTTTATACATGTAACATTAAATTGTATCGTATAATATATAGTTTATGTTTCAGTGCTTATTTTCCCTAAGTAGTCATAGTTACAGTAAGACGACTGTAGTCTTACAGTCGCCTCTACTGTAGTGGGACTGTTGTTATGTCTTACAGTCGCCTCTACTGTAGTGGGAATCATTATTTAATAATTACCAACCATCAGTGAAAAATAATCGAAGGTCATTGTGACTGTAAATCTAACATACACACACACACACACACACACACACACACACACACACACACACACACACACACGCACACACACACACACACACACACACACACACACACACACACACACACACACACACACACACACACACACACACACACACACATCAAGGGCTAAGTGGTAAGATGAAACGTCATACTGTAAACAAAGGAATCTGGAAAAATAAAGTTAGGTTAGTAGTAGAAGATGAACGAAGAGAAGGAGAAGGAAAAAGAATAAAAGAAAAGGAGGAAGAAGAAGAAACGATAAGTAAAAGAATGATTGCTAAGATGTAAAGATGAGAAGAGGTGGCACAAAGGAAAAGTGCAGAGGGTAAAGAAATTAAGAAACGAACGAGAATAGAAGTGAAATCCCTACCTACCTACCCACCTACCTCCTTCCCTTTCATTTCCTTCTCTTTCTTTTCCTCCACCCTCTGAACCTATCCCAAACAATGCTTATTATCTGACAAAATGGGGGAAAATTGTCGGCAAAATTTTTTCCCCCTCGACTTTGCTCCTTCGACATCACAGGGAACGTTCCTGACCCGACCCGACCCGACCCGACCCTATATAGGAACACCTCACTCAACCCTCCTGTGTTTGTTGTTGTTGTTATTGTTGTTGTGGTTGTGGTTGTGGTTATTATTATTATGATCATTATTAATCCTAGGAGCAAGCAAACTATAACCTCTTTCCAGAGATTATACGAACGGAAAACACAGTAAAGAAACCGCAGCTTTTACTTGGTTGTCTGTGTTTGTTTTTAAGTCTGGATTGTTAGCTGAGATTCTTGAGTAATTTGGGCAATTTTGTGTGTGAGGCGAGGATGTGTGACGGACGGGATGGTGTGTGTTGGTTGGTTGGTATGTGATTGGTGATGTGGGCTGCTGGTTGGTTGGTTGGTTGGTTGGATGGTAGGATATAATAATTATACAGTAGGTTGATTGGTTGATTGGTTTGTTGGTTGGGTGCATGGTTGGTTAGTTGATTGATTGATTGGTTGGTTGGTTGGAGTGAAGGAAGACATTATTGTACCTGCTTCTACAATTATACACCATCATCTTTTGGTACTTTAGAGCGCCTTGATTCCTCCAAAGTATATACCAGGAAACGGGACCAGGTGAACTAAAAAATAATATAATGACGACCTGTTGCTTGGAACAGTTTTCTAGTAAATCAGCTGCTCCAGATTTACCGCCGACACTTTACCATCTACCCCTTTAATTAATTAGATCATTCCTTCGTACTTCGGTTTGTTTATAGATTTTGCCTCGTTTCTCGGGTCGATCGATTTCAGAAGCTTTACAGATTAAAATTTCCTCGTGTTTCACAATTAGTTTCTATGCCACGAAACATGCAAATTCAGTACAAGTGTTGTTTTGTGGCAATATATGAAGGATTCTCTTACCTTCAAATTATGCCTTGCCATGTCCTTCGCGTTAGATTTAGATTATTTTGTTTACCTTCATTTTTAGGTCAAACTCACTTTTTTTTCTCGTGATTCCTGCATGGTATTATTTCGATATTCTACCCCCCCTTATTTTTTTTTGTCAAGTTTATAACATCCAGTGTATTTATATTGTAGAGACTGGTACATCCATTATGTGCCAGAAAACAGATACCTTATATTTAAAGTTGTTGTGGTCTGTTTCGTGGCAAAGGTTGGAACAATCAGTAGCCCTCCCTCTATTATTTTTCACACATGGTCTGTTTCATATTATATTTTTTTTCCTAAAGGGTAAAGAAATTGGGGAGAAAAAAAGTGTGGTGATGATTGTCATGTAATAATAATGGTTGGAGTTAATGAGTCCTCCAAACTATACCAGAGCAACAGGTTATCTATAAGTTTTGAACGACCTGGTCTGTTTCCTCGTATAGAATGGAGAAATCACAAGTCTCCAATTCACCATATCGTGTAATACCTCCTTAGCTCTTATCTAAACAGTGGTTGATGACACGATAATTTCTCTGAACAACGTCATATAAAATTTCCTTTGATGGTGAAGTGAAATTATAAATGAATGAATGAATAAATAAATATATAAATACTTTAATAAATTATCCCATGAACAACCGGTTAAATCTTACATGATATTCTTGGACTAATGTCAGACGAGTTTAATTAAAGAGTACACAGAAAAATGCCAGCGTTCATAAA
This sequence comes from Petrolisthes manimaculis, assembly GCA_034508575.1. NCBI lineage: Eukaryota > Metazoa > Arthropoda > Malacostraca > Decapoda > Porcellanidae > Petrolisthes > Petrolisthes manimaculis. The sequence goes on from JAWZYT010003379.1 coordinate 23,089, forward strand.
CTCCCAATTAATTAATCTAAGCATGAAATAGTTAAAATATAATTACCACAAGAAATGTTAATACGAGTGTGTTGAGTGGTTAGTAAGAGGAGATTCTAGTGTTAGAAATTTTGGAAAAAATGTAAAAAAAAAAAAAAAAAATAATAATAATAATAATAATAGGGTAATAATAAAACAAAAATTAACAGACACCCTCAATGGTACTTATAATGAATCTGTTTGGGTGAATCACAGACCTTCCTTCCTTCCTGCCACTTCATCAACACAAGAATCTCCCCTTATGATGAGAAATATCCCTGTGCATCAGAAAGTTGAAGAAGAAATTATGAAGGAAAAAATATGACCCAATTTTATTCTGAATGGAGTTAGTGTGGAAAAAATTCTAATCACTTGAATCACGTGTAGTGTTGTGTTTTCAAGTCTGTAAAAGTCATTATTTAATTGGATGATGGAATAATCGATGTATAAATTATAAACAAGCAATATACCACACACAAACCATACATAAACACGAATATAGAAACACAAGCACACGATAATAATATGAATGTCCAAAATATTATCATAAAAAAATATAAACCTCACACACACACACACACACGCACACACACACACACACACACACACACACACACACACACACACACACACACACACACACACACACACACACACACACACACACACACACACACACACACACACACACACACACACACACACACACACACACCTTTATTCCTACACGTCTATAATTATGCACTAAGAATTAAAAAAAAAAAAAAAAATGAGAACCCGTATCCCCTCACTACCACCTCCTCGTCCCCCTCCCACTCAACCCCACCCCACCCCCCACCTACCCCCTCCTTATACTCCTACCCCCCTTCCCCCCCTACCCCCCACCCCCACCCCTCCATATATGCACTAGTAAACAAAAAGGTGAGTGATGCTGTTGAGAGAGAGAGAGAGGAAGAGAGAGAGAGAGAGAGGTTTCCGCCGTCCGCCGCTCACACCGAGCGCTCCTTTTCCCGCCGTCACTGTTGTCGCCGCCGCCGCCGTAGCCCTCCGCCATCGCCGCCACTATATATACCACCTCCGCCGCCGCTGCCTCCGTCCGCTCCCTCCCGCGAAAAGTCCGGCTCCGTTACTAATTATTACGGCGATTTGGCGGGTTTTAAAGTGGTCGAATGAAGTGAGTTTGGCAGCTCTGATTCTCACAATTATTTTTCTATTATTATTATTATTATTATTATATTTTTCATTAACATTTGACTATTTGAGTATGATGTAGTATTGACCTCTGTGTTGGCCGATATATTATATGTAGTGTAAAACCTGTGTATATTTCCGTAGATATTTGACAACGAGGTAAGATTATGTAGATAATTGAAGACACGTTAAAATACCCATGAAGCATAATAATTATCTTCATGTGAAAGTTAAAAAAACAACACAAGCACACACACATAACTAACACACACACACACACAATTAACACACACACACACACACACACACACGCATATATATATACGCTATAATAATTAAAAATAGACATAATATTTTTTTTTCTATAGCAAGAGAGATGAAGGAAAGACGAACACAACAACACCTACGAGTTTATTTATTTATATAGTGTGAAAGTGAGGCAGGTCAAGTCAAGTCAGTCCCACAAACCTTCCTTACTAATTATGATGCAACCAAAACTCCTGTGGTGGTGAAGAAGAAGAGGAGGAAGAAGAGGAAGAGGAAGAGGAAAGAGAAGAGGTGGAGGTAAAGGAAGGGGAAGTGGAAAAGGAAGAAGTGGAAGAGGAAAGAGAAGAGGTGGAAGAGGTAAAGGATGAAGAAGTAGAAGTGGAAAAGGAAGAATAAAAAAATGGGAGATGACAAAAATGAAGAAGGAGAAGAAGTGGAAGAAGACGTGGAAGAGGAAAGAGGAGAAGAGGTGGAAGAGGAATAGGAAAAGGAAGAAAATGAAGAAAGAGAAGAATAAGAAGAGTGCTGTGTGTGTGACCTTCTTACCCTCACAATTAGTATTCATAAATCAGGGGAGTGGTATTTTTCTCTTCTTTTTCTCTTGTTCCCTCATACTCGCTCTCTCTCTCTCTTTCTCTCTCTCTCTCGCACACCACCACAATACACCGTGAAGGAGGAGGAGGAGGGGAAGGAAGGAGGGAAGGAAGAGGGGAAGGAAGGAAGGGAGGAAGGAATAAAGGAGGAGGAGGGGAAAGAAATAAAGGTAGAGGGGAAGGAAGGAAGTAAAGAGAAGGGGAAGGAAGCAAAGAGGAGGGGAAAGAAGCAAAGATGAGGGGAAGGAAGCAAAGAGTAGGGGAAGGAAGTAAAGAGGAGGGGAAGGAATAAAGTAAGTAAGTAAGTAAGGAAGGAAGGGTCTGAAAATAATCTACGTGTGTACAGTGGCCAGGTACCTCGACTATAACTTATCACCAAGTTCCCAAAAAGTAAGAATAATCAAGCTCGTAAAAAGAGAACACAGGGAAAAAAAAATAAAAGAGGAAATTCCGGAGCGCCTGAGAGCGGAGAGGAGTCGGCGGACCTGGCTGGAGTGAGAGGGTGAGTGTGAGTGAGAGAGTGAGAGAGAGCGCTGGAGTGGGAGGGAAATAAATGGAAAGAGAGAGAAAAAAAAAGCGGGTCTATGCAAAGGGAACGAGCGATAGCAAATGAGGGAGAAACAGGCTATAGATATATACACATAGACACATACAGTAAATGTAAAGTAAGGACATGAGAAAGAGTAGAGAGAGAGTGAGTGAGTGAGAGAGGCAGCGCACACCATGGAGGAGAGGCCGCAATGATTTAAAACCCGGACGAAGCGCTGTGGACTCCTCCTCCTTTGGGGCAAAAAAAAAAAAAACGAGGAAAAAAAACTTATTAGGTTGTTAAGAAAGCTTACACAGCAGACTGATTACTGACACTGAGGCCTGGCCCGCTCAACAAGACATTATCACGTGCTTCACCGCCTTACTCAACTTCCACAACCACCACCACCACCACCAACTCCTCCACCACCACACAATTTTTTTTTTCAAACTTTTTTTTTTTTACTCCTTTCACTCTTAATTCTTGATGTTGCTGGTGGTGGTGATGTTGGTGGTGGTGGTGGAGATGGTGGTGGTGGAGTTTGGAGGTCTCGCTTGGTCTCTAGGCAGGTGGGATGAGGAAGGAAGGAAGGAAGGAAGGAAGGAAGGAAGGAAGGAAGGAAGGAGGGAGGTGATATTAATTAGGAGTCGCAAGGGAGATGTTGAGGTCCCCGTTTTTTTAGGAGTATGATGCTTGACTTGTGGCCCCTGCCTGCTTGCTTACATGTCTGCCTGCCTGTCTGCCTACCGACACACCACCGCCGCCGCCGCTGCCGTTGCTGCCTTGTTTCTCTCTTGTTGTTGTTGTGTGTGTGTGTTTATTATTTTTGTATTTTTATTTTGTGTCTTGGAGCTACGATGGGTAGCCTGGTGGATGTACAGGCTCTCAAAAAAAAAAATATTCAGCAGCCTTACATGCAGCACAACGATACATTATGCCAGACAACACCACACGAGACATTCTGAACAACGAACTCACGCCTTCTGAAACAGTGATCATTGTGAAGAATATCAGAACATGGGATGCTGAATATTTTTTTGTTTGAGAGCCTGTACAAAAAATAGGTCGTGTCTTCATTCTGTCCTATAATTACTTACACACAACGAACCAAACTGAAACTCCAAGATTACCACTACTAACTGAGGAAAAATGGATTGTTATTTACCGTGTTTATTTCATCATTTTTTAGGGCAATACTTTTGTCTTGTTTTTTATACTATATCCTCGAGTCATTTGATTTACGATGCTTACTTGTGTTAATTCATTTGTTTTTGATAAAGAGTACAGTAGAATGTTTGGTTTTAAAGATCTGGTGTCCGCTATTGACTAGAAAGATTCATATGGCGATGCTTGTTATTTATAGACTACCGGTACCTCACAGTTCTTACTTTTATTAATGTGGATGGTTTTTGTTAATGCTGTCGAAGTGGCGTTAAATTTGTTTAGTGATGCAGGCTCATGGATGCAAAGCGATTATATTATTATTATTATTATTATTATTTTAATTGTTGTGTTTCTTGTTATCCATACAGTAATGTCTGCTTCATACTTTAACATTTTTCATACATTTTTTATATAATTTATTAAATTTATATTAATATGATTTCTGAGCTTTCATGTGTACAGTCACAAGCACTAATAAGTATACAGCTGTTGCTGAATCTTTAAACAGTCCAATTTAACAATGAAGTCATTCCAATGGAGAATTTATTGTGTATTTATTTACTGTCTCTAGGTTTTCTAAGCACATCTGAATATTTATTAGTGCTCGTGACTGTACATCCATATTTTATTAAATATTTAGCTGCGTACGTAATATTTTTCCAAAGACGATAAAATTTATTTAATGTTCCCACAAAGTTTAATTAACGTAATATGATTTTAATTCTCGTCAGCCCACAGGCACTTGTCAAAGAGTTCCATGACGACTTGAAATGGCAGCTGGATAGTGACACACACACACACAAAACACACACACACAGGATATTTATGCGTAATATTATAGAGAACACAGATGACCTTGCACTGTTTGTGTAATCCTTCCTTACTCCCCACCATCCATGGCCCTCTTCCTCCTGCTAATTTTTCCTCTCTTCTTGATTACCTACCTGTCTGTCTTCCTTCCTACCTACCTACCAACCCACCACCCCGCCAGGTTTTAAAGTACTCCGTGTTCACAAGGGCTGCCGAAATATAAACAACAAGGGGGTGACTAGAGGAGGCACTGAGAGTTCACCTGCATCGAGGAATCAGCAAAGTTGGTACAGGATAAACAATGTCAACAGAACGCGTGAAAAATTCCAACGGAGATGAGCGTAACTTTGGTGAGTGGGTGGGTGAGGGATGGGCTGGTTAGTTGGGGAGGGGGTCTTATAGGAGGTTCTGTTTAGTGGGGCTGGGAGGGGGAACGAGCCCAGTGAGGAGGGGAAAAGACTGTGTATGTTTGTGTGGGGGGTGGGGGTGATAGGGTGGGAGATTACAGGGAAGGAACTAAAGAGGGGTGGGTATTTATGGTAGGAGAAGATTATAGGTTGGGGGTGGGGGACAGAGGATGAGGGAGGACAGTGGGGAAAGAAGAGATGGTGGATAAAGTGTTGGAGGTACAGATGGAGAAAGAGGGGATGAAGATGTGGTGGTGGTGGTGGGGACAGGAACAGGAGAAGATGGGGATGATGTAGATGGAAAACAAATATGAAAAATAAAAAGTTTAGCAAGTGGGGAGGTGGTGGAGGTGGGAAAGGTGCGGTTGTCAGAGTTGCCAAGTCGTTAATTAGAGGCTGAGGGCGCGACGAGAGAGAGAGAGAGAGAGAGAGAGAGAGAGAGAGAGAGAGAGAGAGAGAGAGAGAGAGAGAGAGAGAGAGAGAGAGAGAGGGACGAGGCAAAAAAAAATAGCGTGCTCTACTTTTTAATGGCATCGACAAGCGCTGCGCCTTTATTAAGTGGCTCGTGTCAGGGTTTGTAACAGCTGGCAGGATTGTGGAGCAAGTACAACAAGCCACTCATGTTGACTGCTTGCAAGGAAATGAAAAAAAAAATAGGAAGGTGGTGGTGGAGGAGGAGAGGAGACTATAGGAGGAGAAGGTAAAGGAGGAGAAGGAAAATTAAAAGGGAATGTTGTCTCATTGAGTTATGCTATTGTTCTAGTGTCATGAAGTAAAAGACAGCAAATCAGAAGAAGAAATAGAAACATCATGATGAGGAAGGGGATTTTATAGACAGAGGGACAAGGACGAGAAAAAATAGATTAATTAGCAGGGAAAAATTGTAAAAAAGAAAAGAGAGCAGGAGGAGGAGGAGGAGGAGGGGGAGGAGGAGGAGGAGGAGTGAGGAGGAGGAGTGAGGAAGGTAAAGACTCGTATCAGATGAGGATTAAGAGGCTGATATCTTTAATGGCCTCGGGGCTTCTTACAGAGTGTGTCGGAGAAGGTTGAAGATGTGGTTGGTGGTGGTCGCGGTTGTATTTTTTTTTAGTAATGGTTGTATATAGTCGTGGTTATAGTTATGGTCTTGGGTATACGGTGTGCTCTTGGTCATGGTTGTGGTTGTAAAGTTTGTAGTGGTTGTGGTCGTGGTTGTACTTATGCCGTTGTATATTATAATGTTGTTGTGATGGTGGTTGTGATTGGAGACGACTGATGAGAATTGAAATACCACCTCCTGTATGTATAATTATATCTTAACAACTTTATTATATATATTAGCAACTGTACATGTATATAGAGCAGAAGGAGCAGCAACGGCAGGAGCGAGGCGTCACAATAGTCAGAGGCCAGTCAGTGCTGGATCATTCATAGCCAACAAAGCCTTGAAGGGCGGGACAAGAGGGAAGGAGGGAGAGAGAGAGGGAGAGAGGAGGGAGGGAGGGAGTGAAGGGGTCAGCGTCGGCCAACACACTCAATGGATCGAGTGGTGGCTAGTAAATTGGTCTAGTTTTTGTTGTCCGGCAGAAAACATCTTTTGATATACTTGTGTAGTGTCCGAGGCACACTTCTGTCATTGAACCGGGGTGATGAATGCCCTCTACCACACACAACACCAACCCAACACCACCTCGACCCACCCAACCCCCTCTCTTTCTTGTGGCCAGGCGAGAGCTCTTCATTGTTTGTTTTAGTGTTGTTTATTGTTTATGTAGGTGCAACTCCGAGCAACAAAATAATGTTTATAATAGAGATAGATGAGAAAATACAGTATAATTTTTTTTTTATCACATACTGTAGATAATTATTCTATGTATTCTTACTCTATATGTTAACTTTTGGCGTATGTAATGTGAAACAACAAAATAATGATGAATTCTTTTAAAATTATTCGCTGTAAATATGAAGAAACAGTGGATAAATATATATATATTTTTAATCAGCTCTTCACTGTTGTGTTCATTCAAATTCTCATTCTTTCTTATGCTGTATTATAATTCTGTATAAATAGACCAAAAGTTATCCTTCTACCGGTGAAGGTAAGCGCGATTCGGTTTTGTCCTTCCTGACGTCAGAAGAAAAGTCTTTCCATCAAGTTACACTGCATATCATTATAGCAAAAAGTGACCGTCGCTCGTGTAGGTGCATGTAATTTATCAGATTATGCAGGTCAGGAATTCATTGGGAGGGGACGGAGAAACGAGCCACCAATGCAGCCTCAATGAACCACCCTATTACCTCCAGGCTATGAACGAGAACTATGAATAACACTGGCAGAGTTGAGACCCCCTGAGCTCCTTTCAAGGGCGAGGCGGGAGAGTGACCACGCCGTCCGCCTCAATACCCGGGCCACCTCTGAACGACACCCTTCACCCGTCCCACCTCAGTTTTTGCCCCCGACCAGAAAGACCACTGGTGAATAGCCAATGCGGTTGACGTGAGGGATCCAGCGTGCAAAAAGGATGCAATTGAATTAAAGCGAGCAAATAATCACACGGACACCAGCCATTGTAAAGGGATAATGGTAACTCGAGTTGTACACACACACATACACACACACGGGGCGGGCGTTGGAGATCATCACTGACCATAGGACCCACAATGACCCTCTCACTTACTCTCTCTCTCTCTCTCTCTCTCTCTCTCTCTCTCTCTCTCTCTCTCTCTCTCTCTCTCACCTCACATAATGGCGGTGTAGGTAGGAGGGCAATGCAGGTTGACATTTATAATATTCGGTATACGTGGTGGTGGTGGTGGTGGTCATAGAGAGGTGGGAATGATCCGAGTTAGGTAGGAAGGGAAGGAAAGGGAAGAAAGGTGTGTATGGAGGGGAGGTGGGGGGGATATATGTTTATGTATGCAATGGTCAACACGTGGCGGTGGGCAATGCAGGTTGACGTTTATATTATTATTCAGTGGTGGTCATAGAGTGAGGGTGAATGAATGAATGAATGGATGGACTGACTGTGTAGGGACTAAGTAGGGTGTAAAGGGTTTGTATGTATGCAGGTGGAAGGCTATTTATGTATAGGGAATGATGGTCAACACGTGGCTGTGGGCAATACAAGTTGACGTTTATATTTTTCATTGGTGGTCGGTCACAGAATACGACCCTCTGGACTGGTGTATGTCGCGGCTGATCAGGTGTAAGGGAATAATGATTAAAGGCTTATAGAGTACAGGTGCAATTTATTACGAGGGGAAGGATGGAAAAATGGTTGAGTATGTACCGTGGTTTTAGCATTTCACAACTGAGGATAATAATTGGGCTTCTTGTCCCTCATTCTTTTACTTTCTAAATAGAAAATATATGAATAAATAAATATAACGTTGCATGGAGACAATCACTGGAGGAGCTAGAGAGATATTGTGAGAGGGAATGAAGAGGAGATCTGCTTTATATATCTATAAGGTATAGTTATCTACAATAGTTCTTTGCCCTTCCCTGGATAATGAAACTATAATAATACTCGAACAGTTTAAGTAATACCACGATGCTTCCCTGCCTGTGTTGTCGCATCTACAGTAGGTTGGTACAGTTTAATTTAAGAAGTTTGATACCAAATACTAACTGTGTCTGCAGGAGGGAGGGAGGGAAGTAAGATGCTGCAGTGGACAGGGAACAACAACAACACGCTTTGCATTCATAACTGGACATGACGCTCTCTCTACCATGCAGTGTCTGTGTGTGTGTGTGTTTCTGTGAGTATGTGAGTATGTGTGTGTTTTTGTGAGTATGTGTGTGTTTCTGGGAGTATGTGAGTATGTGTGTGTTTATGTGAGTATGTGTGTGTGTGTGTGTGTGTGACTTTCTTACTGCCTAGGCTGGGCGTATACGTTGCCTGGAGGCTGGCCATTTAGCGGGACGTAAAGATTAATTTTTCGTTATATGGCATTGAACAAGGGTTGGGTATTTGGCAGACTGAAAAGAGTTGTTGACTTGGCATTGGCAGAACGGAGTATGGAATGGTAAATAAAGGTACTTACTTATCCTTCACTGGTTTAATCAATGCTTACTGCTACATATAGTGATGATGATGATGATTAATAATGATGGTGATTATGATGATGGTGAGGATAATCTTTGTTGTCCAAGAATTATTTAAGAGGATAGTATTTTGTTGACGAATTGTAAGGGCTCTGATTATACTAAACTATACTAGGAAACAAAATTCATCAGTATGCTGTTTTGAATTGTGTTTTGTAGTATAGCTTGGTGGAACCTGCAGCCTCCAGTATATCTACAACATAATAATACTCTTGTATGGATATTACTTTGACCGACAGACAGACAGACACATAGACTGACAGACGGACATACAGAGATACAGAGAGACACATAGACTGACAGACAGACAGAGAGACAGACAGTGATACAGACAGACACACAAACAGAGAGGCAGATAGAGAGGCAGACAGTGATACAGACAGACACACACACAGACAAACAGAGTGTATGGAGGATCTTGTACGTGTTGAGTGGCTGACGAACAGGGTCTTCTTCTCACTGTCTCCCTCCTTTCCTTTCCTTCCTTCCTTCCTTCCATCCTCGCCTCATTATACTATCGAGGGTTCGAATACTACTCGAGAATCGACACCGAGATCCGCTTTATGGACGCCACGCCGGCCCGCCATATCGATTCTCGGCCCCACCTCCCTCCCCTGCCTCCTTCCTCTTCCTACTACTCCTCCATCTCCATCTCTTCCTCTTTCTCCTACATCTCCACCTCTTCTTCCTCCTTCTCCATCTCTTCCTCTTTCTCCTACATTTACATCTCCACCTCTTCTTCCCTTCTCTTCCTCTCATTTTCTTCTTCTCATTCTCCTCTTCCATCTAAATCTCTTCCAACTTCTCTTCTTCCATCTCTATCTCTTCCTCTTTTTCCTCCTCTTCTTTCTCCTTCTCTTCCTCCTATAATTATTCGTCTTTCTTTCCTCCTCGTCCTCTTCCTTCTGTTCTTATAGCGTTCGTCCACAACAACAACAAACACAACAACAACAACAACAACAACTCCACCTTCAGGATAAGGAAAGAAATCGAGGAGGACAGAGAGTGAATGTCCAACGTCTCTCTCTCTCTCTCTCTCTCTCTCTATCTCTCTCCTGTTCTCCTTTCCCACATATTTCTTCTATCTCCCTCTCTCTCTCTTCCATTTCTCTCACTTTCTTTCATATTCACCTCTCCTATCCCTCTCTCTCTCTATCTCTTCCCCTTCTCCCTCCATCTCTCTCTCCTTTTCTCCTCCCATCCCACATTTCTTTTCCACCTCTTCCCTTTTCGTCTGCCTCTCTCTGCCCACGTCTGGACTCGAGTGACTTGGGGTATAGCGATGGAAGGGCCACTTGTGTGTCCTTCTGAGCTGGGAAATGAGATAGGCTTTGGGCTGGAGGGCTGGATATTTTTCCCCATCTGAACGAGAGAGAGAGAGAGAGAGAGAGAGAGAGAGAGAGAGATAGAGATAGATAGAGAGAGAGAGAGAGAGAGAGAGAGAGAGAGAGAGAGAGAGAGAGAGAGAGAGAGAGAGAGAGAGAGAAAGAGAGAGAGGGAGTGAGTGAGAGTGAGTGAAATAAATAGATAGATAGAGAGAGTGAGTGAAGTAAATAGACAGATAAATAGATAGACAGATAAAGGATATAATTATATATTTTGATATACACCTATAGACGCATAGATAAAGAAACAAATACCGGACAAAGACAGACAAACAGGCCGATAATTTGTGTGTGTGAGAGAGACAAAAAAATAAAAAATGGAAGGTAAAAAGTGCCGATAGTATTGTTCCCCCTGCATGAGCTACAGCCTACACCCTCCAGAAAACACACAAATAATAAGCTGTCTTTAAGGGGAAGATTATTCTCTTGTTGGTAAATTGGAAGGCTACTGATTTCTCCCAACTATGCCAGGAAACAGATGCCCTCAGTGGTACTAATAGGGGATATCTGTTGGTTGTTTCATGGCATTAATTTGAAGGATTCACAGACCTTCCAATAACTCACCAACAACAAGAAAATCTTCCCTTAAGAACCCTGTGATCATGTATGAGAATAATAATTATTGTTTGGCTTCTGATTCCTCCTGACTATGCCTCAAAACAAACTCCTTCCATATAGGTGGCGTTTCGTGGTAATATTTATAGGACTCACTCACCTCCAATTTTCTGACGAAATCACAGGGTCCCTTAAAAAGATGTAGATGAAAAGGTCTGGTACGAAGTTGATGGAACAGAAAAAGAGAATTGGGTTTTTGTTCGATGGAATAAGTATGTATAATAATAAGTATGTATAATAATAAGTATGTATATATAAGTAGCGAGGCAACACATTCATTATTCTTCTCCTATGTATGCAAATGGTGTGTATTGGAATATGTATAATATAGTTTGTGTTCCATTGCATGTCATAATTCGAATTTTTCATAGGCTGTTTGACTGGTATTATAAAATGCACATCCACGAATATGAAAACACACACACACACACACACACACACACTCTCTCTCTCTCTCTCTCTGCCACACACACACACACACACGCACACACTCTCTCTCTCTCTACCATACACCCCCCCACACACACACACACCCACTCCCCATTCCCCTCCCCCTCCCCCTTCCACACACACACACACACACGCACCAAGTCTTTCCAAGTCACCGAATCGCGCATAAAAGATTCTGTTATCTCGAAAATTGTCGCCTTAGCATCGTCAATGGTTCTCACAGAAGGAGCGAAGGTTCCCATATTATCTTGGCATTTTGGGGAGAGAGAGGAGAAGTCAGAAGGTCTTACTTTTACGTCTACAGAAGGGAGGGCTTACGTTTACGTTTGAGGGAGAGAGAGTTTGCATTTACGTCTGCAGAAGGGAGAGCTTATGTTTACATCTTACGTTTTGCTTGCGTCTTATACGTCTTGTTTGCTCTATTATAAGCCTACACTATACATACATCCAGATGCACTAGGTACCACTAACTGCATTGTCTATAGTCGTAAACAATGAAAATAATCACACCGTATCTTAAAACTGGAATAATTAAAATCATGCAAACGTTGAGTATTTTCCTATTTTCTGATCCTATACAGTATCTATAATAAGTGACACATGACATTAATATTGGCGCTGTCTATATATCAGTGTACAGGGAAAATATTTTGGGAATGGGTTAGTTTGTTTCTGAAAGGTATATACAGTAGTCCTGCATTCGTTTGGTCAGTACCGTAGTCATCCCAAACTTATAATAGTCTGGGACATCTATTACGAAACTGGAAGAAAATGCTACAAAAAAAAAATATATATAAAAAGACAAAAAATGTGCTCATATGAATAATGTATCAATCGACATTATTTTGAATGTTTTAATTGTTATAATGAATGTTGCTATTTCTATTATTATTACTGTACCTGCTGTATTTAATATTAATATGTGTTTAATATTAATATCGAGGAACATATAAGGAGATTTGTTTGTGTCAACTGGTAGGAACAACAACAACAACAATAACAACAACAACAACAATAATGGAATCATCAACGAAATTACGGCAGGAACATTAATACATTATCACCCAATAGAATAATTATGCAAATTAATGAAACCATCGGTGAAGGTGGCGTGGCAGGAAGATGGAGCAGGAAGAAGATTACAACGAGGAGGAGGAGGAGGAGGAGGAGGAGGAGGAGGAGGAGGAGGAGGAGGAGGAGGAGGAGGAGGAGGAGGAGGAGGAGAAGGAGGAGGAGGAGGAGGAGGAGGAGGAGGAGGAGGAGGAGGAGGAGGAGGAGGAGGAGGAGGAGGAGGAGGAGGAGGAGGAGAGGAAAGAGGAATACAGTGGAATTATAAACATCAACAGACTTCTTTACACTGTGCTACCTATAGTCTTCTAGGGGAGATAATTATTATGGTAAAGACGAAGGAAGAAAGGCAAGATGAAGGAGTTGGAGGAGGTGAAGAGAAGGAGGAGGAGAAGGAGAAGGAAGAGAAAAGGAGGCTTAAGGGACACACACACACACAGAGAGACTCACACAAACACACAGAGAGACAGAGTTAGGGAAGGGGGACAGGAAGTTAGGTGGTGTCTTGCCGTCTGACGTGTTGCCTCGCCACCAAATCATTAGGGTCTCCTGAGATGAGGTTATCAGACCCCTATGTCTTACCTCCATCCTTCCTCTCCTCCAATGTCTTACCTCCCTCCTTCCTCTCCTCCAACTACCTCCCTCCTTCCTCTCCTCCAATGCCTTACCTCCTTCCTCACCTCCAATGCCTTGCCTCCAACTACCTCCCTCCTTCCTCTCCTCCAACTACCTCCCTCCTTCCTCACCTCCAATGCCTTACCTCCCTCCTTCCTCTCCTACAATGCCTTACCTTCAAATACTTCCTTCCTTCCTCTTCTATCCTTCTATGCCTTGCCTACAACTACCTCCCTCCTTCCTCTCTTCTGTCTATATGTCTCTCACACAATTCCTACGGCCTTCTCTCTCTTTACTCTTTTATTTATCCACCTATTTCCATCCTCCCTCTCTTTCGTTCCCACCCAACTCTCTCTCTCTCACCCTCTTACTCACATTCTAACTCACGCTTCGATACCTAGCCTCGTACCCACCCCTTTCATTCTCATTCTTATTGTACCTTTCATTCTATCAGGCTGACCCTTCCACCTCCACCACCTCCTCCTTCTCCTCTTTTTTTTTTTTTCATTCACGCACACACACAACCAACCTCCTTTGTCTCTCATATTCGTATTCCCTTCGTTCTCACACCTGCCATCCTTTATATTTCACACCTACCGCCTTCCTCCTCTCTCTTTCACACCTAACATCCCCCTTCATTTTTTTCCCCTCTCTATCGCATTCACACTCTCCCCGACTCTCACTCTCCTTTCTCTCTTTCCCGGTAGTAGTCTCTCTCTATCTTTTTTCTATTTTTTTTTTAGTCTCTCTCTCGTCTACATACACATACACACACATATATACAAACGCTCCCCTTCCTCTGCTATACTCGCATCGTACACACACACACACACAAACACACACACACACACACACACACACACACACACACACACACACACACACACACACACACACACACAGCACAGCACAGACCGTATTTAATCTCTCCCTCACACCTCCCTCTTTTGTCTTCCCCACACTCTTTCACACTTGCTCATCTTTTTTTCCATAATATGTCGGTGCAAACTTTTCCTTCCCCACTACCACCAACACCATCCTACCCTCAACACCCAGAAGTACCGAGCAGCAACACTTGTTATACACACCACCGATGCCCATCATTATGTGAATTATAAATGTAAAAATATATATATAAAAGAATAGTGAGTGCAATGTTCGTACAGGGTTGTAAATTGTTAGTGGAGATTAATTAATAAATGTAAAGGTGTGAATATTTGTATCGTATATAATGATAATAGGTATATACAGTTCAGATACAACCTTCTCATTAATGCTTGAAGAGAAGGTTGTATACCAAATTGCAAAGGTATCAACAAAATTTATATGAATAAAATGCTTCACAGGGGAATATTATGCTATGTGTTCTATCTCTTTTTTTTTTTAAGGTGATGATAAATTACATGCACTGGTAGAAAGTTGGAGAAAAATTATCTTAAATCCATGAATCATCCACGACCCCACGACCCCAAAATAATGTTACTGTAGTTCCTGTTGTCCATTCCTTATAAGTTTATCCCATTCTTAAATATATAGGAATTCTTACAGGTAAGTTTTTTTTTTTTTTTTTTCGAACAAGTTTAAATTGGCGTTTGTAAATATATAGTGTTATTGCGGATGTATATGTGGCCAAAATAATCGCTATCTTTGAGTTGTATTACATGACTGAAAAATATATAACGTGTGAGAGAAAAGAACGAGGAAAGGTAAGCTAAGATGGGAGAGAGAAATTGTGAGTGAGTTTTATAAAGTGAGTGAATGAATGAGTGAACCATGTAGTATAGGGTACAGTACATACATACAAATATACTGTACTTATAGGGCAATAAGATGGGCGAGGGAGACATACTATTATATACAGGACCAAACAAATAGACACACAAACATACAGACAGGCAGGGATGGAGGCCGTGGTGGTGGTAGTGGTGGTGGTGGTGGTGGTGGTAGAGCAGGGTCGCCCCAACATCCATTATAGCGCCCTGGATCATCCGTTTTACCTTGCTCGCCAAATCTTCTTACTCCGTTGCGCTGTTTCCACGTCGCCGCTCGACATAACTCCCATTCCTGGTCCTCGCTCTCTCTCTCATCCTCCTCCGTCTTTGTGCTGCTGCTTCTCACCTTCCTCTTCATCTCTTCCCTCCCTCCCTCCTTGGCACTTTTCCCTGAGCCACGAAGGAGGACACGGGTGATCACAGTTGCTGGCCTTTCTCATTGTTATTGTTACTGTGGTTGGTTTTTGAGATTAAACAACTCGTGCTGATTTACACCCACCCACACACACACACACATATATTCGCACATATATAACTACTTTATTCATATGTTGCCAAGGATATACTTTTTCTTATACACTTTTGTACGGACTAAAATTCTTGTTAGGCGGCTGGTGTTGAAGGGAGTGGGATGCCTGGTGGAGGTAGGGGACGGGGAGGTAAGTAAGCCTCTTGTGGGTGCTTAGACTCCGTGGCGTCACCCACCAAAGCTCACACCACCGACGCAGTCACCTTTACCTACAAAATACTCGACCAAACACTTTTCTCTCTATATAGAAATATTCTCAAGGACCAAACGCCACGATCACGGACTTTACAACTAATAGGCACGACGCACTGACAATACTTGATGATAATACCAACACAAACAGTTGTTATTATGATTATTGACTAACACAATGTAGAATGTATTACCGTATGGCGGAAATACTGGAACGATACGAGTACGTGGGCGTGGTTGGTGTGTACACGATGGTAGCTTGGGTATGGTGCGCGTGCTACCAGGAAAGAGTCGCAGGGCAGACTAGGGCCATTCGGGGCACTCCTACCTAACCCTCTCTCTCTCTCTCTCTCTACCCGTCTGCCTCATCTGCATGTGCCCGCTCTCACGGCGTGCCCAGGCTGCGTCACACACAGGCGCTCGCATCCGTCACCACTGGGACTCCTCACCCCTTCCCTCTCACTCCTCTCACACACAAAAAAATCATCATATTTTTATTCGCATTATATTTATCCTTGGATCCGTTATGTGCATCTGATACAGGGACCTTCCTAAACACATTTCTCACCTTTTATTGACTCTGAATATTACTTTTAATTATTGGCTGTTCATTTGTGTTTAGTTACGTTTATTGATATTTATTCTAATAAGAAAAACTTAAGCATTGAATCTCATTTACTCAAAGAACATATTGTAAAACCAATAAGTATAATATTCACTCAACTAAGAAATAATATGAAAGTAATAACTATTGAATACATCATTTATTATTATTATTATAATTATTATATGGATGAGTTTAAACACGACAAAGTTCTGTTGGACCACTCATAGTGTCTTAAACCCTCGATTTCTTTTGTATGAGAAAGTGGAACTGAGTTGATGAATACAGTCCTCATAAACCCAGTACATAATGAGTGGTTGTGTCATCTCAGTGGGATGCGAGTCTGAGAGTGTGAGGCGACGCAAGCACCCCGGAGTACCTCAAGGCTACCTAGTGGGTCCCCTTCTCTCTTATACCCCTCTACTCACCCCACTACCACTACCCTCCCCCTCCTCTCTCATCCCCCTACCCACCCCACTACCACTACCCTCCCCCTCCTCTCTCAACCCTCCCACCACTCCTCCCCTCCCTCTACTCTCTCATCCCCCTACCTACCTCACTACCACTTCTCCCCTCCCCTTCCTCTCTCATCCCCCTACCCTACCCCTCCCCTCCTCCACACATATTCAAACAACCATCATTATATTCAGACCCATTCAGTCCCCCCCCCCCCCCCCCCTCAACCCCCATACTTTTTATTAATCCAGCCATAAATAATGTTGGCGAAGAGGGCAGCCAGTTGGAGACGCCACGAAACAGAGAAGCGTGGAAGGAAGGAAGGAAGGAAGGAAGGAAGGAATTATTAAAGGAATGTCTTTCACACTGTCCTTCACATTATAATAATTTAGTTCCATATATTGTTTTGGAATATTAATTATTTTTTAAACAGGAAGGAAGGAAGGAATATTTGTCGTACTGTCCCTTCACATTATAATTTGTTAGTTTGTGTATAGTTTACGAACATTTATGAACTTTTTCTTCGCTGTGTAGTAAATGTAATACTGTACTCGTCATCACCCCCATGCACTCAGAGGCTCCCAAGATGGTATCAGTAGCTTTATATCACTTGTAGACCACGAGGTGTAGACGGAAGCTGGGATAAAATGGAATTAGAGCAAAAAAAAGAATTGGAGAATGGGACGACGCGGTGTGTTTATAAAAAAAGGGTTGGCAGGCAGGAAGGCAGAGGGTGTAAAATGGTGAGTGAGTGAGTGAGTGTGTGAGTGAGAGAAAGAAAGAGAGGACCCCACCCCTACCTACCTACCTACCTACCCACCCACCCACCCACCCACCTACCTACCTACCCACGCTACCAGACCCACACCTGTGATACACGCACGCACATATATACACAAACACACACACACGCACATTTTTCATCACACGCACACGTACACTCATACATGTACACCTATATGCGTAACATGCACGAACACATACATATATCGCAGGTACGGTACATTATTATCCACACACACACACACACACACACACACACACACACACACACACACACACACACACACACACACACACACACACACACACACACACACACACATATACATTAAACATACGGACATACAATTGATTACATACATACTCAAACACACACACACACACGCACACACACACACACACACACACACACACACACACACACACACACACACGGGCACAAAGGTGTAAAAACTCCCGGGTAGAGGACATAATGAGACGGTAGTACGGATGGGGAGGAAAGAATAAGGAAGAGGAGGAGGAGGAGGAGGAGGAGGAGGAGGAGGTGGAGGTGGAGGTGGGGGAGGAAAGGGAGGGGGTGGAGGACAGGAAGGGTAGGGGAAGGAGAGGGGGAGAGAGGAAGATGAAGAAGAGGAGGAGGAGAGGGAAATAGGAAGAAAGATAGCCGAAACGGAGGATATAAGTTTTTTAATGAACAGGGATGCGTGTATATATATAATTACAAACTAGTTAACCAGCCTTAGGGACATGCAGTTCGTTCTATTTCGAAAAAAAGTTTCAGAATTTTATATGTGGGTATAAATGACATTGGATAAATTTAACCCATGGATGCAGCAAATATGAATAACGGTGGAGGGGGGAATTATACATATTTTTAACCGTATATCATCTGGGATTATTACCACGATTTATCTTGATTTATGCAGGTCATAGAAAATGTGGAGCTTTCACCTTCCACTACAATAGATTCGAGGGACAGAGGGGAGAAAAAAAAAAGACGCACACACATTAAATATACAGACCAAGAGAAAAAACTGCGTGACTCCCAGTTATGTTCAGTGATAGCCAGCCAACCCTTCCCACCCGTTTGTGTGTGTGTCTGTGTGTGTTTGTGTGTGTGTGTGTGTGTGTTTCCTTGATGCTGTTGTCTGTCTCTACCTGCTTACCCCCACCCCCTTCTCTCTCACACACTCTCGCTCTCTCTCTCTCTCTCTCTCTCTCACACACACACACACCTGATTCACACACGACTCTTACACACCTGCCAGCCTTTACACATGTGACACAGTGTGTAGCATTGCAGTTATAAGAATGACACCAGATATAAGTTTCTACAGGACCTTATCATGTGGAGAGGGTATTTCTGCTATCGTTAATGTTTGTACCAGAGAAAAAATTAGTTAAGGTAAACACAAAACTGAGGTCTTATATTATTATAGATTTTGCTTTCCCATGGACATTATTATTATTATTATTATTATTATTATTATTATTATTATTATTATTATTATTATTATTATTATTATTATTAATATTATAATTATTATCTAATAATATTAATATTATCATTATTATCTAATATTATTATTATTATTATTATTGTTATTATTACGTTAAATCACACACACACACACACACACACACACACACACACACACACACACACACACACACACTGTCCCCTCTAACCCAACCGATACCTTTTCATTATAACTTTTGAAGAGCATTTTAATCCTTGCCTGTCATTTTTTTTGCAGCCTCACCACTGTCTCTTATTGAAACGCCAAATAGTTCTGCGTTAACCCCTTCATATTTTTGTGAGGTTCGTGAAGGCTGGAATGCTGTGGCGGGCCTGACAGAGGGAGGGAGGGAGAGGGAGAAAGAGTGTGAAGGAGAGAGGGAGGGAGAGAGAGTGGGAGGGAAAGGAAACCTGAGGGATGGAGCGAAGGAAGGAGTAACTTTCTGTTCAAGGGAAGGAAGGAGAGAGGGAGGGAGGGAGTGAGTGAGTGTCGAGCGGTTTGGTGGTTCACTCAGAGATTCACAACTTGGCGAATAAGACGTGACAGATTCATCATCTGTTGCTTGGTGAACGAACCATAGGGACTCGTAGCTTCGTGAAAAAATGTTTTGTTTATCCACCGACAGTCTTCTGAATCTTCCTGCCATCCTAACCACCAGTCACTGAACAAGAGATTTATTTATTTATTTATTTATTTATTGATTGATTGATTGATTGATTGATATTAGGCGACACAACAGCGAAGTCATATGGCGCTCGAGGAAGATGATGATTGAGACGACCGGACGTTTGACATTGGCTGTAAAATATAGATTAGTAAATAAAAAGTGGAACATGAGAGAGAGAGAGAGAGAGAGAGAGAGAGAGAGAGAGAGAGAGAGAGTGAGAGAGAGAGGGCGTGGTGGTGGTGGGAGAGGAGTAAAGAAAGACTAAGTGTGTGGGGATAGAATGGAAGTAGAAGGAGAGTGAGGGTAGGAAGGGAGAGGAGAATGGTATAAAGATGATGGTACAGAGGAGAGGAAGGTATATATAGGAGGCAGAAGAGAGGAGCAGATGGATGTTGTAGAGAAGAAGAGAAAGAAGATAGAGAGAAAGGTGATGTGGAGTGAGGGTGGGAAAGAAAGGTGAAGTGGGAGAGAGAGAGAGAGAGAGAGAGAGAGAGAGAGAGAGGGGTAAAGGGAAGCGTTTTAGAACTTTATTCTTGTCTCCACTTTCAGATTCTTGAGTGGTGAAAGTTTGGCCTGGGGGTAATATAATGGGGATTCATGACATTCCCTCACCGTGTATAGGAAAAATACGAGGAGAAAACTTGTGGGTGGGTGGGATGGGTGGTGGGTACTGGTGTCTATCATGTGTGTGGCTGGTCGAGGGAAATATTGGAGGTTAGTGATTGCTCCATAATACATCACGAAACAATACTCATACCCAGGGATTCTTTGTTTCGTGGCATAGTTTGGAGGAATCAGTAGTCTATATAAACTACCCACGTGATTTCTCCCCCTCTCTCTAAGTCGACGATAAAACCTGACTGATCTTTCCAATTATGTCATTATTAGTTACTTATGATTCCTCCAAACTAGTCCAAGCAACAGGGAGTCATTATTTTGTTTTGCTAATCTGGTCCTTTTTCCTGGCTTATATACTTTGAAGGAATGAAGGCTTTAAAATTTATGTACAAAATTGTATTCTATCCTCCTTAAAAAATTATAATCAAAGAGAAAAAAATCATAATTGAAAGGTATAGCAGGTAAGGAATGTATAGCAGGAAAGGAAGGTATAGCAGGAAAGGAAGGTATAGCAGGTAAGGAAGGTATATCAGGAAAGGAAGGTATAGCAGGTAAGGAATTAAGGTATAGCAGGTAATGAAATAACATCACTCACCTGGATAATTATATACCTGCTGAGTGTCACACCTGCTCTTATAAAAGACACCACTACCCCCACCCTTCCCTCCTTCGCTCTTCCCTCCGCCTTTCCTCCTCCACCCTTCCCTCCTCCACCTTTCCCTCCCTCGCCCTTCCCTCCTTCCCATCTCAATCCATCCTATCTCTTCCCTCAATCCTCCCAGCACAGCTCATCCTTGCTTCCACTCTCACGCGGAAATCACATTGGACAATTGTTGCTACATACGAACAAATATTATCACAGTATATCTATGACTGGTGTTATATTTTCCTGACATTCGTAAACCAGGGAATTTCAAAGATGTAAGATCGATTTTTTTATGTACAATTAGCATGAACAAACTATAGATCGTTCCTGATCAGATTTTTTTTTTTTTTTTAGTTCATGTAGACTTTAAAACTTCTTTAATTAAATCTTCGGTCAAGAGGAAAACATCAGCAGCACTTTGGTGGGTTAATTTCTCGTCATCTCTTGCAACCAGTCAGTCCCTCTTCATTCCTTACAACTTATCCCTTCTCTATTCCCTGACTCTCCCTTTGCAAACCCATCACTTCTATGTTCTCATCCTCTCATGCAACCAGTCCCTCTTCATTCCAATCCCTTCACTATTTCCTTACCCTCGTCTGCCACCCATCCCTTTCTATACCCTCGCCCGCCCTTGCAACCCTTCCCTCATATTATATAGGTTTGTGTGGCATTCTGTCCTGGCCTTTCTGTGTCATAATAACTCGTCCCTGCCCTGCCTTGCCCTGCCCTGTCCTGTCCTATGGAGTTCCTGCCGCTCCTCTTAAATGGGAAGACGAACGGTTCTTTCTTCATTGTTTTAGCGCTTTTATTCATTGTCTCCTTTAATCCGACCCCATTTGTGTGTGTGTGTGTGTGTCCCTCCTTCCCCCCTCCTCTCCCGTCCACCTCCCTTCTTCAGTCTACAGAAGCCGGTTGGTTGGTTGTGTGTGTTCCAGGTATATGTTCTCACTGATATAATCCACCGGCCCTTGTCTGTCTGTGTGTGTGTGAGTGAGTGTGTGTGTGAGTGTGTACGGATTACCTTACTCACTCCCTGCATGCTTACCTACTGTGTAACCGACACTTCTATACATACTGTACACTCGCCAATAAAACTACTGTTGCATCAAGTTTGTTATGGGTAATCATTGAAGGCAAACATTCATCATGCAAAATTACAACAATAAACAAATTGATATACTTTTTGGTTGTTTCAGTTCACGATACACATAACAGTGGGTCAGGACTAAGTTACACCCGTAGTTTAAACAAAATTGAGGGCCCTTACTGGAGCTCTATGAATTCTCCAAACTACTCCAGGCAACAGATTCCCTATTCGAAACACTGAAGCGTTTTGTGGCCCTGATTATTTGGAGGGTTCATAGAGCTCCAGTAAGGGCCCTCAAATGTTTTAAAACTACGGGTGTTAGTTGCATATTTTTTGGTGTCGTTATTTAGTGCTGCAGAAACGAAGCAACAACGCATAATGCTTCACCGTCTCCAAGTCAGACGAGTGTGAAGCAACAAACACCTTGTGGCTTCATACTGTATACTCTCGGGGACTTTAACTACCAACAGCCTACGTAATAATATTCATAAATTTATTGGTAAAGTTATAATTATCAATAATACTAATTATACTCTAGTACCTTATATATATATATATGACTAGTAAGCCTCAGGATGGATGACTTCTCGACTATTTCCTATGGACAAACTAAGGGTCATTATTTAGACATTGGCAACTTTTGGACGACGGGATGATGCCAGTTATGTAGTAATGGTTTTGGTTTTATTTCACGTATATTATAAATGAGGTACCGGTACTCAGGTTATTTGGGGGCTAAAATAGTTCAAAACCTTAAGACGTTGATTAAATGATAGAAATTGTTACGTGAATTGACGAAATGTGCAATTCTTCACACTTTAGACAATGATAAGGAGCTAATCAGCAACTCTTTTTACCATCATCTGTGAGAGGCTTGGGTTGAGGTGTGGTCACTGTGTATATTGTAGTTACGTAGTAGCCACTGCCCACTCGAGTCTGGACAGTGGTCAGCTGTGTTCATGTGTGAGTGACCGAGTATGTGTTATCTGCAAAACTATGTAGTGCGTGCATCCACCGTCATGTAATCTACTCTACCTTCTCACTCAGTCTACTTTTCACGTACGTATATTAGATGGTGTTTTATAATCTTCCTTCCATCCTTCTATCCATCCTTCAAGAGCCATGTGAACCAGCCGATATGAATTAAATATTATACAAGGTACCAGTGATTTGTTCTTCGTTAATTATCAAGGCACAATCTTTCATGTGCATCTTAGTTTTTTATCTTATTATCGACGGCAAAGGTTCATTCGTCTCCCTCGTCCCTCATTTAAACAACGAATCTTAAAAATCAGTCTCGAAGATTTAAGTAACTATAACACTGATGACAATGTTGTGGGAATATACAACAGATTTTTATTCGATTGGTTTGTTGTGGACATATACAGTAGAAACATTAGTTGTGTTAGTTGTGGGTATAATACAGTAAAAGATTATTGGGTTAATTTGTTGGTTCTGAATCACGAGATGGACGTTCAAGCTCCGTGGTGAGGAAGCCAGAGAGAAACTACACGACCTTTGCTGCCGATAATACAATTGTAAAGCACTAATTTCACCAAGGCTTCCTCAGTTGCCAGAGTCGGGAGGCGCTAGTGTTGTGGGCAACGTAATAGTGTAGGCCATATCTCCCTCCTTCCCTCTCTATGCCTCCTCTCTCGTTCTCCCTCCATCCCCATCCTCCCTCCTTCTCCATCCCTCCTTTCTCCTTCTCCATCCCCCCTCCTCCCTCCATCCCTATCCCTCCTTCCTCCCCCTCCATCCTTCCTCCCCCCTCCATTCCTCCTTCCTCCCCCCTCCATTCCTCCTTCCTTCCCCCAGCCCCCTCCAGTGCGATGATGAATCTGAATTAAGGTCGTATGAATCTGCTGAGTGTGTATGAGTTTTGTTTAGTGTGTATTATAACTCTACGTGTTGACAATCTTATTCACGACCGATGCACACGTGGCTTCCATCGTTTTGTGTCGAGTGATTCAGACTCCAGGTGCGGTGCTTCATATTGGCGAATGCTTCATTAGGATATCATCATTTTGTGTGGCGCAGTTGGGTTTATAATATGAAGGGTCATTTGTTACGTCCTTCTCTCTGGATTAAAGACTAATTATTACTCACTTTTTACTTCATTTTCAGATGGGGTGGCACTGGATCAGAGGCGATATGGTAAGTGATGACTTCTGTTATATTTAAGGTGTTAAAATACTGGTAGGTAAATCCAAGATATTCGTTCAAATACTTATTATAAAGAGATGCTCAAAATTTGCTACAGTTAGGCTCTCCCGAATGTAAATATTATTACTGCAGTTTGTCAGGAAATCTGGGTGGCGCAAGATGAGGGGCTAGATGTGGGGGGGGGGTGAGGGGAGGGGGTAGTTAGTGGTGGAGAGGGTCGTGGTGGTGAGGGGAACGGTGGGGGTAGTTAGTGGTGGAGAGGGTCGTGGTGGTGGTGAGGGGAGGTGGTGGTATTGGGGGCTGACCAGGTAGCAGACATCCCGCAGTTCTGCTCTCACTACTTCACAATGCACCTGGCCCAATCACAACCGAAAATGTCGTTAAATTAAGGGTTTTATTCCTCGAGATGGCCGTAGGAAGGTGAGGCAGGTGGCGATGGACAGACCCTATACCATACAGTCGACCCAAAGTACACACCCAACAATATAGAATGAACCCTCAGACCCAATACCATAATAGACCTATATAGTACAGGGCTCGTATTTATCAAGTTAAAGTTCACTCCTAAGTTAAGATCTCGTTCGTAGGAGTTCATTCATGGCAAGGACTACAACTCGGCACTGCTTTGAAATCGTAATATTGATTCTTAAACTTCTAGAGGAGGGAATTTGTCCACTGCTTCGAAATGAGCCCGAAACACTTTGGCGAGGTCAGTGATGCAAACATAATTATATACGAACAAGTGCGAATAAATACCGACCCAGACCGAATACCATAGAACCAGAGCATAGACCGAACAACATAGAATGAAAACACAGACCGAACTGCATAGACCGAGAGTACATACAGACCGAAATAGTTATACCATACAGACCAAGCAACATAGATTGACAACACAGACCGAATGAAAAAAACAAAAAAACACGACACAGAGCAACACAAATGACCGATTGATCTTATTAGACTTAAGGGAAACTAATTCTTTGATGGTAAATTGGATGGCTACTGATTCCTCCAAACTATACCAGAAAACAGACGCCATCAGTGGTACTAACTAGGGGAATCTGTTTTGTGATTTAGTTTGGAGGAATGAAAGACCTTCCAATTCACCAAACACAGATATATTTCCCATTAAAGGTATAATTATATTGGTGTTATGACGCTTTTGTGCGTTGGCCGGGGACGAGGAAAAACATTAGTTGACGAATATAGGCGTTGTAATAAAATAAAACATAGGCACGTAAACAAGAGGAAGGAAAAAAAAAAAAAAACATACCAGTAGGCTATAGGGATGTTAATAAGGTGTAAAACAATGGAGTTGACATTTTTGGGTTAAGAGATTTCGTACAGTGTGAAAAAAGGGTTTGGGTGAATTAAGGGTGTGGGAGTGTAAGGGTTAAGGGTTATAATAAGGGTGTGGGAGTGTAAGGGTTAAGGGTTATAATAAGGGTGTGTGTGCTGTGACCTCCCGTGGACCTACCCCTCTGATTACCTCAATTACTTATATACGGTACTACCCAACCAACCAACCAACCAACCCAACCAGGCTGCTGTAGTTGTGTTGTGTTGTGTCCGCCTCACTGAAGGGGTTTTGGTCTTAGTGAGTTGTTGTAGTTCCCCTCAGTTATTATTATTGTTGTTGTTTTATTATTATTATTATTATTATTGGTGTTATCTTTATTATTATTATTATTATTATTATTGTTAATGCTGTTATTTTTATTATTTTTATTATTATTGTTATTTATTATTATTATTATTATTCTTATTATTATTGGTGTTATCTTTATTATTATTATTGGTGTTATTTCTATTATTAATATTATTCTTATTATTATAATTATTTAGATTTTGTAAGTTTTTTTCCTATTTTCCATAATCTCACTACATGGTTTTTTTTATTCGTATGTTTTCATTCCCCGGAGATGCTTATTTGTTACTCCACTATTATAAAGCATGTATGTACGAGTATGTGGATGAAACTATCAAATGACGCACATAATAATAATATACAAGTAGAGAGAGTAAAGTGGGTACGAGCACACGAGAAAGGATATGAAATGACACAGATTGAACCAGAGACAGACACGTGTTGGAGGTGTACAGTTTATAATTAACATCTCCTGATTCATCTTGGTCTTGTAGTCTGTATACACGAACGAGGGTCTTAGGGAAGGCAAGGGAAAGGAAAGGAGAGAAGAGGAGGGGATGTGTGTGTGTGGGTACGACGTAGGGAGGAAGTGAGGAAAAGGAAAGGAGAGGAAGGGATGTGTTTGTGTGTGTACGACCTAGGGAGGAAGTGAGGGAAAGGAAGTGGAAGAAAAGCAGGTGTGTATCAACAAATTTGTGTGTGTGATAGAGGGAGTGAATGAATGTTTGCTTAGAGAGGAAGACACAGAACGAATGGTATAAGAATGAGGGAAGGAAAATTGTGTGTGTGAATTATATGCCTAAAGAAAGTGTAGGTAGCCTATGTATTGAAGGGGTTGAGAAGAAAGAAGAGGAAAGTAAATGGAATAATGTATAGAAATAGGAGGAGGACGAAAATCAAGCAGGAGAAGAAATAATTATGAGTTGGAATGAAAGACTCGAGAGGGTTGGAGGTGAAGGGGGAAGAAGGAGGGATTGAGGGGAAGGAGGAGGAGGAGGAAAAGGAAGGATTGAGGGGAAGGAGGAGAGGTGGAGGTGGTGGAGAAGAGGAGGAAGAAGGGAGAGGAGGAGAAGAGGATGAAAGGAGAGAAGAGGAAAAGAGGAAGGAAGAGGAGGATGATGATGAGGAGGAAAGGAGAGAGAGGAGGAAGAGAGAGAGAGAGGAGAGGAGAGGAGGAGGAGGAGTGTGTGAGTGCGTGACAGTGAGTGAGGGCAAGAAGGGCTCGGCACCATGGTTATTGCTTCACCCTCTTCTCAACATTTTAGTCTAAACATTCCTTCACTCGGGTCCTCCATCCCCTCCCCTCCCCCCCCCCCCATACACACATACGGATAGACCAACACCCACCCACACACACGGACAGACAAACTCAAACACACACACGGACAGAGACAAGAACACACACGAACAGACAAATAAAAGCACACACAGAGACAGACAATAACATACACACTTGGACAGAGACAAAAACACACGCACACATACACACTTGGACAGAGACAAGAACACACACACAGGCACAACATGAGAGATATTTGTACAGAAATTGCGTGTAAGAATGGAAGGAGTGTACAATACAGTGGTGATCTTTGTTGTGTGGGCCAGATAATATTATAAACACGACTTGGTCTGAATGTTGTCGACAGAGTAAATATTTCATCTAGGACTTTGTATTGTGGAACTCCTCATATCATTCTCGTTTGATTGCTGGAAATACACACAACAACAACATCAACAACAACCACTTTGGTTTGTATTAAAGTGTGTGTGTGTGTGTGTGTGTGTGTGTGTGTGTGTGTGTGTGTGTGTGTGTGTGTGTGTGTGTGTGTGCTCGAATGGATTAGAAAAATTAGGAAAATTTAGTTATAGCGATACAAAACATTTCCGTTCTGACTTGGATCCCCAACTTTTCCACTTTCTATTTTCTGTCAAGGCAAATAATCAGAGACCGATGTTATATGATATAGAAGTAGTACTCTACACATTTACTCTTTCGCTAAAATGAGCTCTTATTAATTTTAATTAAGAGGGGGCGAAGAACTGGCCAAAAGGACTTCTGTAATTTCCTAAAATCTAATGTTTATATTATAGTTCAATTTACTGTATGCAGAAAATGTCCCAGGGTAGGTTATATATATTTATATATATAACATGCAGAGTGGTTTTCACCTGGTGATATAAATGCTGGGATGGCACGTTCATAATTTAATAACCGAGGAATGTGAGCGCCTGTCTCAGCTGGTATACGCCCCAGCACCTTCCAAACATGTGAACATCAAGGGCCAAGGACAACAGCAACAGCAGGAGGCGGTGATGCTATACGACGCCCTTCTTGTGTGAGATCCAACACCCCTGGCGCCCGCTGCACACTCTTCTTGTATTTATATATTCCGGGAAGTTTATATTTTATTATACCTCGGCTGCCACGCTGGCTCTGGGACGACAATGTATGTATCTCGGACGTCACCTTCCTCACACACGCACGGCACGTACAGACACTCAAAATAATTCCCACCCAACCAATGCTTAAAATATTGTAACGCCACGGACGAAATTATATTATGTGAACATTATTAATACGATATATAAGATTAAGTAATTGTGTTGTTAACTTCCACTATTATAATATTATGATCTTATTACCTAATACGTTTTGTAACTTTGTTAAGGGAAGAAAGTAAAGATAGTAATCCTAAATAGGCTGAAGAAAAAGTGGCAGAAAGAGACAAGGAGGAGGAGAGGGAGGAGAAGCTGACTGGAAGAGAGAGGACAAAAAAATCAAATGGAAAAAGGATCATGGCAGAGGAGGAAGAGGAGGAGGAGGAAGAGGAGGAGGAGGAGGGGGGAGGAGGAGGAGGAAGAGGAGGTGGAGGTGGAGGAGGAGAAGAGTCGTCTCACCGCCCGGCCGGCTAGCAGCAAGAAGCGCAATCATACAAAGTGCTCTGTGATTTGGTTATAAGTGAGCGGCGGACCTAAGTGCACGTGATTTTCCGAGAGGGTATTACAGTGCTCTGCCCTCGGCCTTCTGTCACTAAGGTCGCAGGTCAAGGGCTTGGAGAACGGGGTTTTGGGCCTTTCTTCTGGCGGAGTGGAGGCCGTAAACCGTGAGAGGGACGGAGGACTGCACTAAGATAATTCCCTCGTAATCTCATTAAGGAGGAGGAGGAGCAGGGAGCTGAGACCCCCTAGACTAGCCTGCCCTTTATATCATGCACAAATCCCGTCCCTCCCTCCCCCTTCTCTCCCCCGTCCCTCCCCCTCTCTCCCTTCCCCTTCTCTCCCCCTCCCTCTCTCTCCCCCTACACTGCCTTACCCTGTCCGCTGGTTGTGTTCTTTTTGCATGGTAACTGGTTTGCTGTTGTTGGTGTTGTTGTTGTTGTTGTTGTTGGATGGTGATGTGTTTGGTGTCTCTCTGTGCTGTTGATTGAGTGTCTGATATTTCCCCCGCCACAGTCACATGATTCTGTTCATGTGTTGCCTCCATATACCCTGTGATTGATTAAGAAGTTGTCGTGTTGGCTGATGGATATACAAGTTGACGATTCCATTTCATACGGGCCCGAAATTTGGTACATATTTCTTAGTAGTAGGAAGAGGGGGTCGCCGCAACACACCTTACTACTCCTCTGTGGTATAAAACAAAAAATGTGTTTCTTATTAATTTCTATTAACCACTGTTTCTATTAACCACTGTACAAAGAAAAACAAGTGTAAAAGACAGCCCCAAATAATTTCCCCCCGAGTGACCTAATATCCTGAATACGAAGCAACAGCGATAATGGAAGTAATATCACGGGAGCCTTGCATGGCGTGATAATCGATGAGGGGAATATTAATGACAACACCTGCGTTTATTACATTAAGATGATGCATTGCTCAGTCATGCAAGGCAGCCCCAGATCTTGCATGATAATTTATGCATGAGTGTTGCAGTCCGGGGATTGTGTGTGTGTGTGTTTGTGTGTGTGTGTGTCAACAAACAATGGGGATAATGATGAGTGTGAGTGTAGAATGAAGGTGAGTGAGAGTTAGATAATAATAATAAGGTATAGGCAGAGGGAGTGTCTATATAATGAAAGGGATACGTGTGTGTAGCAGGAAAATATTCGTGAGTGGGAGGGAAGATTATGTTTGTGGAGAGAAGGTGTTTGTATATGTATTTGTGTGTGTGTACATGTGTCGGAAGAGTGTGTGTTTGCAGGGGGAAGGGTGTGTGAGAATGGGAGAGTATGTGCGAGATAGAAGAGAGCATGAGAGAGAAGAACGTGCAAGGTGAAATTTCAGATTGACAATTAAGAAATAAGGGGAAGGACAGGATGGTGGATAAAGGGACAACAAGAGATATGATGAGGGAACAGAGGAAAGGACTATGGTTGATGAAGGGCGCATGGAAAGGGAGGGGAATGTTGTAGGGAGAAATGGAAATTAGGAGGATGTTGGACGGGACAGGGGATAGGGAAGGGAGTAGGGGTTCATACATCCACACCCATGCCACCTTCCACAACACATCCATCTCATCCATCCCTCACCCACACCATACCAACCCCTCCGTCAAGAGCTGGGCATTTTTTAGCGCATTATGTTTTCCTTTCAAGCAGTTTTTTGGGGGTAATAATTCAGAGAGCTTCTGGGTGGGTTTATTAAAGTCACTTCTTACAGGCGGTCAAAGAGAATAAGGTATGGAGTAGCCAGCCAGCAGTAGAGAAGAGCAGCAAGGGAAGGAGCTTAATGAAATTGAAGGGGATGTCGATTTCAGGGAACACACACACACGCACACGCACGCACGCACGCACTCACACGCGCACTCACACGCACACACACACACACACACACACACACACACACACACACACACACACACACACATCTTACGCTACCCAACAGCGTATACGATATAATCAGAGTAGAATGGAAATCAACTTTTGACTCGTAGAAACTGGAAAATACAAGATTCACTCCTGCCAGCAAAGAGGGAAGGAGAACAGGTGCAACAAAAATAAACAATGTCAACTTTAAACATGGGGTTGTATAATTATGTAAAGGGGCGTCATGATGTCTTTTTATTGACTACGAACCAATGTATTAGAAGTTGGTATGGTGACAATTATATTTATTTCTATAGAATTCAATGTGTAAATAAAAACTCAGTAGAAATGATAATAAACAGAACACAAACAGTCTTGGTCCAACATAATAAGTCAAGAGGGTAGAAGAGAAAAACGTCGAATCTTAATAATAATAAAAAAATATATATATTCATCATAAGAAGTGGTGTCTGAAGTGGTGAAGTGATTATAGGCAGTTTTTCCTCTGAAGTATAAAAAAGGGTTAGGCTATGTGAGGGGGTATTAGGAAGAGGCTGGGTAGGCCTAGATGTGTAAGAACAATAAAGTACTGTAGGATGAGGAAGAGAAGGTGGAGATGCAGAAGGTGGAGGAGGAGGAGGAGGTGGTGATGGAGAAGGTGGTGGTGAGGTGGAGGTAGTGGAGGAGGAGGTGGAGGTGGTGAGGTGGAGGTAGGAGGAGCAAAAGGAGGTGAAGGAGGGGTTGTTTGGGAAGGGAGAGACGGGGTAGCCTAGGTACTGAAATCATAGGATGGATACTTGTGGCACCTCTAAGGAAGTTTGGAAATCAACTCATTTATTCATGATAAAGTTGTGAGGGAGGATGACAGCTGGACGAGAGAGAGAGAGAGAGAAAGAGAGAGAGAGAGAGAGAGAGAGAGAGAGAGAGAATGTGTCAGTGCACCTGTCCCTATCCATGT
This sequence comes from Petrolisthes manimaculis, assembly GCA_034508575.1. Taxonomy (NCBI): domain Eukaryota; kingdom Metazoa; phylum Arthropoda; class Malacostraca; order Decapoda; family Porcellanidae; genus Petrolisthes; species Petrolisthes manimaculis. Next base: position 54,742 of record JAWZYT010003379.1, read on the forward strand.
CCAATTCACTGACCTGCCCCTATCCCTTCCAATGTCCTCCTGTCTATGCCCTTTCGCTCAACCTTTGCCTACTCTCTCACTGACCCTTACCTGAATATCTCGCTAACCCTTGCTGCCTTCTCGCTGAACCCTTGCCTGACCTCTCGCTAACCCTTGCTGTCTTCTCGCTAAACCCTTGCCTGTCATCTCGCTAAACTCTTGCCTACCCTTCCGCTAACATTTGCCTGCCCTTTCGCTAACTTTTGCCTGCCCTTTTGCTAACCTTTGCCTGCCCACTCGCTAACCCTTGCCTGCCGGAGTGTAGGTGATAAATCAAGAGCTGAGGACAATGGAGCCGGAGCCCGTCTGGTCGTAGGGCATAAGAAAAGGAAGAAAAAAAAAGTTCCCTCCCCACCCCCTCCTCTCCTCTCCTTCCCAGCCAGTCCCACACTTCCTTCCTTCCTTCCTGTCTGTCAGCCTGAACCCCAGCCTTCCTTCCTTCCTTCTGTATATGTCTTTCTCTCCTTCTTTTATTAGTATTTTTCTTTCTTGTTCTCCTTCTCATTTTCGGAAATTTCAGTTCAAGTGTGCATGGTGTGACTCTATATCCTTCCTTCCCTCCCTCCCTCCCGGTCTCAAGTTTTTACCTCTGGCTATGAATTGCTACTCTTCCTCTCTCTTCTCTGCCTTTTCCTCCTCCTCCACCTCGTCTCTCTTCTCAGTCCTTTCCTCCTCTTCTTCCTCCTCCTCCTCCTCCTCCTCCTCCTCCTCCTCCTCCTCCTCCTCCTCCTCCTCCTCCTCCTCCTCCTCCTCCTCCTCCTCCTCCTCCTCCTCCTCCTCCTCTCTCTTCTATATCCTTTCCTCCTCCTCCTCTTAGCCTTCTCCTCCTCATCAGTTTTCTACTTTGCTAAACCTTTATCCCTTTTGAGATTAGGTAGCACAGCATAATCAAGCAGCCTCGTAAGGACCAGAATATCGGTTGCTGTTTGATAGTCCTCTTTATTCCCTTTTTCAGTTTATCATCGTCTTCCTCCTCTTCCTTCTCTTCCTCCTCTGCTTCCTTTTTTTTTTTTATCTCCTCTTCCCTCTTTCACTAAAATTTTAAACTCTTTTATCTTCCTCATACTTTCTGCTCCTCTTCCTACTTTCTCCTCCTCCTCCTCCTCCTCCTCCTCCTCCTCCTCTTCTCCCTAACTTTACTTTTTTACGTCTCTCTCTCTCTCTCTCCCTCTTTCCACACACACACACACACACACACACACTTTCTTTCACAACCCTTCCTTTCTCCCCCTCCCCATACCCTTCCATTCTCCCCCTCCCCATACCCTCCTCTCTCCCCCTCCCCTACATATGTGCATTTCATATTTTAAATCGAGTCTGTCAAATGCATAAATAAAATGAATTCCGCTTTATATAATATAATTTTTTTTGTGTACGGTATATATTTTTGCTTAACCTCTTTTCACAACAGCAGCTACTTTCCATGGGGTCGGGTGGAGAATTTAACAAATGGTGTGTGACGTCAGGGCGGCGATACATCAACATCAGAACAACAAAACAACTCCGACAAACGCAGCTCCCCCTTCCCCCCTTCCCCCTCCCCCTCTCCCCCTCCCCCTCCCCCCAACACACACACACACACACAACAACAAAAAACTACTCTAAGGCAGAATGCATTATACAAATGTTTCTCTGGCCGGGGCTTTAATTTTAGTATTTGGAGTGGAGAGGTGGTGGGTCTTTTGTGGAGCTGATGGGTAGTGGTGGTGGTGCATGGGGTGGTGGGAAGGAGAGTACTGCTGTTGTTGTTGTTGTTGTGGTTGTTGTTGTTGTTGTTGTTGTTGTTGTGGTTGTTGTTGTTGTTGTTGGTGCATGGGGTGGGAAGGAGAGTACGGTACATACTATTGTTGGTGGTGGTGGTGGTGGTGTTTGTTTTTTGTCAGTCTATCTTAATTATATTTCATTTAGTTTTGCTTTACATTTGTGCATGTCATGAATTCGAATCTATTAAGAGATTAAAATTGGTGGCACAAGTTGATGTTGGGAATATATATATGAGATCGTTTGCAGTACACAGAGAATAATAGCGAGACTGACAAACACCGAGTGACCAGGAGAGAACCAAAGACAAAACTAGAAACTGAAACTAAAAGACAAATCAGGAAGAGCTGGAAATAGGGAAAGGGGGATTTGAGAGGAAATGGATGAATTGATGGAAAGATAAACACATACAAACAAACACAGAGGCATAGAGACGGAGACAGAGAGACAGAGACAGAGAGAGTATGAGAGAGTGAGAGAGTGAGGGGAAAAAATATCTTAGACACACAGGGAAGGCGTAATGGCCGGGAAGGAACGACTCTCCCTCTAGTCTAGCCCTTATGGTCCTGGAGAAAACTGGGGTCTTATCCAGGCGATTCCCTCGTTGAAATACGACAAAGAAAACTGGTCCCCTCGCTCGGAATTTCTGGTTTGTTGATTGTCTCTTGTTTGGGGTCCCTGTCACGGCGGCGGCTCCTGGCTCACTCTACCTCCGCCTCCTCCTCCTCCTCCTCCTCCTCCTCCTCCTTCTCCTTCTCCTCCTTCTCCTCCTCCTCCTCCTCCTCCTCCTCCTCCTCCTCCTCCTCCTCCTCCTCCTTGTGTTGGCTCTACTCCTCTAACCAAATGTTTACAACCCGAGGTCCAAACAGCTTACTTGCTCGTCGCACCACAAGAGAAGACACGGAGATTTTTGTTTTGTGTGATAATTGGTCAAATGTACGATTAGCAGTACCGTGAATGTTATTAATACCATGCATCTGTAATAATTATCTCGTCTTAGCTCGGTATAAATAGGACAATTTACTAGAAACCTCATTATTACATTTAGTCACTAATTCGCCGACATCACAAGCCACTTAACTTATGGTGGTGGTGGTGGAAGTGGTGGTGGTGGTGGTGGTTGTAGTGGTGGTGGCTGTGATAGTGTAGTTGTGGTGATGATTGTTATAAGCCGAGTAGTCTCACATGAAATCCTCCTAAAGTGGGTACGGTATCATCACACGAGCAAAACCTACTTCGTTCCCCGTTCGTTCTTGGATCAATAATGTTAGGTTGACGAAGGCAAGTACATTCTAACTCTAAATCCCTATATATAAACGAGCTTGAGTTCGGGAAAAAGTCCTAATTTGGCCCTTGAATGCAGGGTTACATATCACGCTAATCTGTCCACCTAGAAACAATAACCTACACCACTTCCACCACCATCACCACAACAACCACCACTACAACCACAACCATTACTCATACCCCACTACCTCCAATACTCATACCCCACCACCACCCATACCCAACCCCATCCCTCCCCCCTCAGTCAGCCAAACAGCCAGCCAGCCAGCCACATATGCATATTCGTTGAGTATAAAAAACCAGACACAATGCTGCATAAAAAGGGATAAAAAGCTCCCCAAGTCACAATAAAAAATGTTCTTGTTCGGGTCCAGGAGGGGGATTGTGACCGCGTGTGAAAGACCTCTGTGGGGCCAACCCGTTCCTTCCTTCCTTCCTTCCTTCCTGCCTTCCTTGCTCTGCTCTGTTTGTTTGTGTGTGTGTGTTTGTGTGTGTGTGTGTGTGCTTGCTTGCATCTCTGTCTGTGTGTCCTACTCACTCACTCACTCACTAGCAATTTACACCCTCAGTCATGTCACTCACTCACTCTGTAACAATTCAGTCATTCACTCGCATGGAATACTCACTCACTCACTTACTCACTCACTCACTCCTCACTCACTCACTCACTCACTCACTCACTCACTCACTCACTCACTCACTCACTCACTCACTCACTCACTCACTCACTCACTCACTCACTCATCCATGGTACTCCTTCCTTGTCTGAAATACCCAATTCTGAATCTCTGGTGTAGGTAGAGAGGAAGGAAGGAAGGAAGGAGGAAAGTCGCGTGTGTAATGAGATGTCATTAGTACTGTACTGTATGATGAAATAGAGAGATAGAGAGAGATAGATAGATAGATAGATAGATAGAGAGAGAGAGAGAGAGAGAGAGAGAGAGAGAGAGAGGAGAGAGAGAGAGAGAGAGAGGAGAGGAGAGAGAGAGAGAGAGAGAGAGAGAGAGAGAGAGAGAGAGAGAGACGAATAGATAGATGGAGAGTAAATGAGATAGATAGAGATAAACGAATAGAGAAAGAAAGTGTAAGTGAGAGAGAGATAAACAAACAGATAAAAAGAGAGTAAGTGAGATAGAGAGACAAACGAATAAAGAAGAGTAAGTGAGAGAGAGATAGAGATAATAGATGGAGGGGATGGCTTTTAGGGAAGGGAAGGGAAGGGGCGAGGTGGAAGGTTAAAAAAAAAAAGTGTTGTTAAGACCCTTGACTGTGTGTTGAAGTGGACTGTGTGTCTATACCAAGTCATGATACCCTCCTCCTGTTCCCTCCTAGCTGTCTCTCTCTCACCTCACTCTCTCTATTTTTCATTTCTTACGTACTCATTCATCTTTTTACCTACCGTACCCTCTCATGCATTCACTCTCTCATTTTCTTAACGTACTCATTCATCTTTTTACTATACCCTCTCATACATTCACTCACTCACTCTTTTTCTTTCTTAAACATTCACTCGTTCATGTACTTACTCACTCACGAACTCATTTTCTTTAACCACTCGCGAACTCATTTCTTTCTTAACCCACCCACACACCCATTCACTCACTCATCCACTCACCCATTTATTTACCCACTGTCCTTTCTCTCTTACTCAGTATCATGCAGTTCTCACTTTCATTTTTGTTTTCCGTCACTCACTCCGTCCATTTCAACTCTTTATATTTTTAATTTTACGATACACATTCATAGAGACAGATTCATACGGTCAGGGAAATTAAATTCGTCCGGTTTCTCGTTGTTGTTTGTTGTTGTTGTTGTTGTTGTTGATTAGTTGGTGGCTGCCGAGGTGAGCAAACGGTACGTACAGTCGGTGGCTAAAGTCCCGTCATCGCTTCACTCACCGCTCATTGAAATATAAAATAACCTAAGTGGAGATTCTTTTTTTGTTGTTGGTGAATTGGAAAGTCTGCATGTGTGATTCCTCCAAAACTATGTCACACAACAGACACCCTCAATGGTATACTATAAAATAGGCGATCATCTGTTTTGTGGCACAGTTTGAAGACATCAGAAACCTTTCAGTTCACAAAAAAAGAAAAAGAAAAAAAAATGTATACACTTCTCTTGGATTTCATTTTACGAACCTATGAAGCTTACAATTTTATACTTATTTATTTTATACTTATTTATTTCAAGACTGGCAGAGGTAGGGGCAGGACTTTTATCGTCGACTGTACTGTACACACTAAACATGTGTAGTGATTTTCATTCCGGGTGAAATAAATAAATGAATGAATAAATAAATAGATGAATATGAGTGGTTGTGTTCACCCGGCTATTGTTTCCTCCAATCTATAGCGAGCAATCAGGAGAGGCCTGATTAAACCTGCCTTTTGATTATTTTCTCAGCGGATTGATAGCTAAACTAACTCTCTCTCTCTCTCTCTCTCTCTCTCTCTCTCTCTCTCTCTCTCTCTCTCTCTCTCTCTCTCTCTCTCTCTCTCTCTCTCTCTCTCTCTCATACACAAATACACACTCTCTCTCACACACACACACTTTCGCTTTTATCATACACAACGTACACACATAACATACCCACACACCAATCCCTGTATATACTAGTTTCATATCTCCGTTATTACTCTCCCACAACAGTTTCTTCAATATAGGCAACATTCAAATTACTGTTTGACAAACAATTTTTTTTTTGTACGGCCCACGTTTGTAAATATCAGATGTACTATTTTTTTTATTTAGGGTTAAGTTTAATTGTAATGGTTGTTTGTCTACGCATCCCCATTCCCTCACAAAAATTCTTATAAGCATCCAACACGAATACAATTATTGGTCTCCGGTAAAGCGACAAATTGGCATCAGCTCTTGGGGACTATAGTAGCGGTACCACCTCACATCACCTAGGAGACGCCTGCCTGCACGATATTGTATGGACGACTATGGGGGGTTGTGGAGAGAGGGGAAGAGTAGAGTATAACAGGGGGGCAACGTCACTCTCACACCACGCCCCTCCTTCCTTCACCATCCTCCTGTGTTTCTCTGTATGTATGTCTGTCTGTCTCTCTCTCTGTTGGTCTCTCTGTCTTTTTGTTTATCTGTCTTCTCTGTCAGTCTGTGTGTCTTTCTGTTTCTCTGTCTGTCTGGTTGGTAGTTCATTCAGCACTCACGCTCATACTTTTCTTTTCTCTTCTGTGTCTGTCTGTGTGTGTCTTTCTGTTTCTCTCTCTGTCTGTCTGTCTATTTGGTAGTTCATTCATTCATTCAACTCTTACAATAATAATTCTTTTCCATTCTGTCTGTCTGTCTGTTTGTCTTTCTCTTTGTTAGTACGTCCATCCATTAACTTACATTCTCCCTCTTCCACTTCCCTATGTGTATGTATCTTTTTTCTTTGCTCTTTTTATCTATATTAATTTTTAACCCCCTATATCCTTTGTCTTTATCTCTCTTTCCCTATCACTCTCTCTCATCTCTCTCACTTTGATAATAATAATAATAATATAATCTCTCTATTTGAACACACACACACACAAAACGCACACACACACACACACACAAAACACACACACACACACACACACACACACACACACACACACACACACACACACACACACACACACACACACACACACACACACACACACACACACACACACACACACACACACACACACACACACACACACACACACAAAACACACACACACACACACTAATACAGTTTTAATGCGAGTGAGGTGATGCGACGTGTAATTTGTGAGGTGAGTGACAGGGGTGGCAGGGGCGTCTGTGACTGTCAGTAGATGGTAGGGGTGAGGAGGATGGGGGTTGGTTGGGTTATGATGAGTATGATGGTAGGGGTGGTGGTAGGAGAGGGAGAGAAGGAGAGGAGGTTGGTGGTGGAGGTGTCTATGGGGAGGGGGAATGGAGAAGAGAATGGTGGTGGAGTTTGGTGGTATGGGTGGAGGGGATGGAGAAGAGGAGGTGGATGGTGACGGATAGATGGAAGGTAGAACAGAAAGAAAGAGACGAGAGAAAATGAATGAATGAAAGAATGAATGAAAGTTAAAAAATAATTGAAAGAGAATGAGATTGAAAAAAAGTGCGAAAGATACAAGATAAAATAACAACAGAAATTAGAAAGGAAAAAAAGGAAAGAAGAAAGGAGTTGAGAGGAAAAAAAGAAAACAGAAAGGAATGATAATAAAAAAAAAACAAGAAAAAAACAAACAGAGAGGAAGTAAAAATAAAGAAATAAACCAGGAAGAAAGGAAGGATGTGAAAGAGAGACAACAGGATGAAAATACGAGAACGAGAACGAGAGAGAGAGAGAGAGAGAGAGAGAGAGAGAGAGAGAGAGAGAGAGAGAGAGAGAGAGAGAGAAAAGAGGCCGAGGCAGAGGAAAGAGAGGGACGCCACCGCCTCTTTTCAGCATTATTTGTAGCCGGTATAAAACAGGGATCAGCCATTCAAATGAGAGGAGGAGGAGGAAGGAGGAGGTAGTGGTGGTAGTGGTGGTAGTCTCCCGGCCTGGTCCCCATCCAGAGGCGTGTGAAGGCCGCCATATGCAAAATGAGCATAAAAAACTTCGCGGCCGTTGAGGTGCTACTATACGGAAGGGGAGGTGAGAGTGAGTGAGTGAGTAACGTTAGGGAAGGGGTTGAGGGAGAGAGAGGAAGGGAAGGAGAGTAGGGTAAGGGGGGTGAGTTACGGACTTGATTTTTTTTTTTTTTTTTTTTTTTTATCAAGCTATCTCCACACCCCACTCTGATGTGTTTTCTCTTGGTAGGCCTCACTCACTCACTCACTCACTCATTTACTAACATACTCACTCGTATATTATTATCATTATATACTTTTTATAGACATTATCTCGTCCTTGTTTATACAAATCTTTAATAACCTTAATAAGCAAAGTAATACAGGCAAATACTTTTTTTTTCCATGTCCACGACCAGATGTTTTTTCACGTTGATGGGAATGGGTAACCAAATTATAATAATAATAATATTAATAAAAAAAGTAGCGTTTTCACATATTTCCTTGTAATCTTGAGTCCCGCTCTTGTTACTTCACGTTACACCGTCCCATTATCAATATACAAGCTACATGACCTATCCTGTATTTACTGTATATGACCAATAGGTGGGGTGTAAATCGACTAGGCCTATATTACGTTACGTTCTTGATTCAACACCGTTTATATCTTGTACATCAAATTACTTTTTATCTGATGTTATAGGTGACGCAGATGACGCAAAAGGTAGCATCTCATATGGCACTATAAATAACACAACAAATGGCACTATAAATAATATAACTCTATAGATGATACAACACCTGTGGACTCTGTTAGCAGCAGCAGCAGCATCACACACATCACACCTTGACACACAGATAAATCCTGGGTTAGACGACGATTTCTGTGTTGGACGATGGCGATGACTTGTTAGACTATGACGACGAATGACTGATGTTAGATTATGAGTTGCTGGACCGTGACGAAGACTGTTGTGAGACGATGACTTGTTCAAACGTCGACTGATGTTAAGCTGTGACGACGATAACTTGTTAATTATGAATATCTACACAGACAAGAAGAGAATATATAGTCGTGGAAAAGAAGAGAAAATTGTGGTGATGTTGGTAAGGGTATATGGCTGAGGGATGATATTATGGCACTGTATATAAACTACTATAGGGTTGAAGGGGGGCAGCTGAGGGGGTCGTCGTCGATGTGGGTGATGGCAGGGGTTGTGTTAATGGCAAGGGTAGCCGGATGATTATATGGCTTAGTTGTGGTGGAAGGGGAAGGGGAAGGGGAAGGGGGGAGGGGCAAGGGGTCCATGTTTGTGGTGACGTGGGAGGGGGGTGGGGCTTGTTATGTAGAAGAGTGATTGGGAGGGGTAGCTAGTGGGGGGCTGGTAGTGGTGGGGTAAGAATGGGGTGGAGGGGACTGAGTTATGATGTGGTTGTGATGGTGTTAGGGGGGTGTTGTTGAGGTGAGTTATGGTGGTTGTGGTGCTAGTGGTTGTAGGGGGAGATAAGCGTGATTGAAATTGCAGCAGTGGTTTTTATTGTCGTGTTTTGTAGTTGTGGTTGTTGTCGAGGGGGATAAAGTGGGTGAGGTTGTAGTAGTGGCTGTCATTTACCTGTTGCAGTTCATATTTGCTTCTCCTTTGAAACTCTTGGACTGTTTTAATGATATAAGCTTTTATGTTGGTGCAAGATAAGAATAAAAAAATGTATAAGCAGTTTCCAGTTACTTCTCGTATTCTGAGTGCAAGTTTATCAGAATCCTCCTGAGATAATGTACTGTTGGTTCAGTGTACACGCGATAAGGATATTATAAAGTAGGAATATTGTACACTATAGAGGGATAATATGACGCACATGTGATTTCCCTTACGTACGTCAGGAGTATACAGAAGCGTCAAGCAGCGTCACCAGGGAGCATTATAGGGACAACACCATCATCACCATCATCACCACCACGCCATCCCGCCGTCACGCGTCACTCGCCTGTCCTGGACGAACAAACTCCTGCGGGGAGGAAAATAGACCAAATCTTCATATGAATACATTATCATTCCGACTGGGACCAATGCCATCCTAACCCAACCCCAACTCCTGGCCTACAGTACCTCACTATGGAAGCCTGTATGTATGTGTTTATGTATGTATGTGTTTATTGTATGTACGTATTAATACCATGCTAACCCAGCCCCATCTCCTGCCCTACAGTACCTCACTATGTGGAAGCCTTATGCCTGTCTTCCTAACCCAATGTGTAGCAAACTGTAGACCTACAAATGAGGCTTTAGCTCAGCACTGGAGAAACAGACTTTGATTTACTCTCTGACACAACCGGGGCCTCTGCACTGTAAACTAGAGGGTGCCCTTCCTCACTCACTGTATGTATGTATGTGTTTATGTATGTATGTGTTTATGTATGTATGTGTTTATGTATGTATGTGTTTATGTATATATGTGTTTATGTATGTATGTGTTTATGTATGTAAGTGTTTATGTATGTAAGTGTTTATGTATGTATGTATGTATGTATGTATGTATGTATATGTATGTATGTATATATGTATGTATGTATGTATGTATGTATGTATGTATGTATATATGTATGTATGTAAGTGTTTATGTATGTATGTGTTTATGTATGTATGTGTTTATGTATGTATGTATGTATGTATGTATGTATGTATGTATGTATGTATGTATGTATGTATGTATGTGTACCCGACAACAAGGAGAGTAACCTTAAGGGAAGCTTGGGTAGGGCAAGAAGAAAAAAAATTAAGGCACAAATTTTAATATAGTTTTTTTTCTCCGTGTGCCCCTAAGCTAAGCTGCGTCGGGCGAGTGTCACAAAAAAACGGCAAGGCATCCCATCCCCCTTCCGTCCCTGCTCAACACAGCATTATTTCCCGCCTATGGATATGTAAATGTTCCCCCTCCCCTCCCCCCTGCTGGGCTCCTCGCGTTCCCTCCCAGCCCCACCCTACGGGATTTTCACACTTGGTAGCATCCGGGGGGAGGGGGAGGAGGGGAGGGGGGGCAGTTCATAGGCCTGCTGCTGCTGCTGCTGCCGGAGTGAGGGGGGAGAGGAGGAACAGACAGAGAGAGAGAGAGAGGCAGATGGATGGATGAATGAGAAAGGGATGGAAGGAAACGGAAATGAGGAATGGCGGAGGAGAAGGCACACACCAGAATTTATGATTAACCCAGCTGCAAAAATAAGATAGAGATGGATACCTCAAAAGAACTCACTCGATACATACCGTACAGAATAATACTATAGGCTTACGTTTACCATAATGCTTAATTAAGTTGCGTAAGGAAATTATGACCAAACGATATCAACCAACATATTTATTAATATGTAGAGTTTTATTAACGTGTATATTCAAGGACACACACACACACACACTCTCTCTCTCTCTCTCTCTCTCATTCTCTCTCTCTCTCTCTCTCTCTCTCTCTCTCTCTCTCTCTCTCTCTCTCTCTCTCTCTCTCTCTCTCACACACACACACACACACACACACACACACACACACACACACACACACACACACACACACACACACACACACAATCAGTATAGTTACATCACATCAAGAAGGAAAGTTTGTCCAGTGAAGCCAAACCCAGACCTTGTAACCAATAATAAAAACAACGTGCTTCTGGAAAGAGAAAAAATGTAGTACCCAAACTTAGAGAGCGACGGAGATGCATGGAGACAGTGAAAGAAGGATTCATGGTTGGATGGATGGATGAAAAAAGGATGAGGGGAAACGAGCAAAGGATGGTTGAATGGTGATATGATAAATGCAGGGATAGTGGGTGAGATGAGGCATGGATGTTAGCGAAGTGGATGTGGTAAAAATATCCTGAAAATGTAAACAGCATGAAATACCTTATTACAGTACATTGTGTGTGATGCAGGAACAGAGACCCCATGATAAAGATAGGAGTCTGAAGTTGTTGCTCTTGTTTAAATCTTTCGAAACCCATGGAGGGGTGCTAAAGTTTTTGTGTTGAGCTGATTGTACTTTACATGGATATTTCTCTCTTCATCATTAGCGGCGATGGGGGGAGGAGGGAAGGAGAGAGAGATGGGGGAAGGGGGCGGGCAAGGAAAGAAGATGGTTGTGGTGGTGGTGGTGGTGGTGGTACATAATAATAATTTGATATGGTGTCATTTTTGTATATAATTGTGAAAGGGGAACAACGTCTGGTGGGGGAGAGATTCGTTTCACTTGGTATATTTGCTTCTTGGGTGAGTTTTGCCTAGTAACACTGTGTTGGTATGAAGGACTGACTGCCAGGAATAACACGATATACGAGTCTTCTTATTTATCCTTATGATTTCTGTTGATCATTTTATTTCAGTATCTCACCATCAGAGTTGTAGTTTTATTGATTTATTTATATTTTATTATTATTATTATTATTATTATTAGTAGTAGTAGTAGTAATATTATTATTATTCTTTTTGTTGTTATTATTATTATTATTGTTATTGTTATTATTATTGTTATTGGTATTATTGGTATTATTATTATTATTTATCAATATTTTTTTCAATGGCCAAATACAGAGTATGAATTTCTGAAGTTTACTGTGACGAATTCAGAGGAGGGAGAACTAGGGTTGAAAATAAATAAACTGAAAGGGGCCCAAGTTGAATGTATGAGAGATAGTGAAAACTTGTGTAGACGAGGGAGAGTGACTGTTGGGAGAGAGGAAGACAGCTGGAACAAGTGAGAGGGGAGACTGGGGGAGAGGAAACAGGGAATGGTAGGGAGAGAGCTGAAAAGAAAGTGAGGGTATGGATGGATGGATAGATGGATGGATGGATGGAAGGAGAGAGAGAGAGAGAGAGGGAGGGAGGGACCTAGTATAAGGGAGAGATTGGATGGAAGGAGCAATGAAGGAAGGAAAAGAGAAAGGGAGAGAAAGACAAAAAGGGGAGGGAACGAAGGAATGAGAAAGAGAGAGAAAGACAAAAAGGGGAGGGAACGAAGGAAGTAGAAAGAGAGAAAGGTAAGAAGGAGAGGGAACGAGGGAAAACAACTAAAGAGAAAGTGGGAAGGAGAGACTGGAAGGAGCAATGGAGGGAGAAAGAGGGTGAGGGATGGAAGACGTTGGAACCATGGAGGAGAGCCACTGGAGAGAGAGAGAGAGGGGGGGGGGAGAGGGAGAGAGAGAATTGGAATAAGGGAGAAGGTCTGATGGGAGGGAGGGAGGGAGAGAGTGAGAGGAGGAGGAGGAGGAGGAGGAGGGAGAGGAGAGGTGGGTTAGGCCTAAGGGGGTGTCTGCCGGACTTTGTGAACTTATCAGAGTCGTGGTGGGGTGAAGAGGGACAGGGAGATGGTGTGAGAGGGCCAGCCATTGAGAGGGTGTGAGAGGGCCAGCCATTGAGAGGGTGTGAGAGGGCCAGCCAGATAGAAAGAGGGTGTGAGAGGGCCAGGAAAAGAGAGAGAGAGAGAGAGAGAGAGAGAGAGAGAGAGAGAGAGAGAGAGAGAGAGAGAGAGAGAGAGAGAGAGAGAGAGAGAGACAAGTCCAGAGAGGTTGGGTGAAGAGATGTGTCTGTCTTTGAAACACTTACCATTCTGACATTTCTCTACCGTACATAAAACAGTGAGTCACACAGACAACACCATCTCCACTATACACTACCTTCATTACCCTCTTCTCCTTCTTTCAATACACTCGCTCCTTCATTCCCAATTTGTAGCATATGTTCACCCTCCTTCCCTCCCTCCCTCGATTCCTTCATTCAGTTCACTCCTTCACCTTACAAACTCCCAGCATCTGTCCAACATTCACCCTTCCTCCCTCCCTCCCTCACTCGTCTTCACCTTTCAACTCCCCTCATGTTCACCTCTCAACTTCCCTCATATTCTTCACCTCTCAGCTTCCAGCATTCTCGCCAGCCAGCTTCCCTTATATTCATCTTTCATTTCATATCATCTTTAGCTCTCGACCTCCCCATCATCATCATCATCATCTCAACTTCCCTCATCATCACCTCTCAACTTCCCTTATCGTCATCTTCCCTCATCTTCACCTTCCCTCCCCTCATCTTGCCTTCACATCTCAACTTCTGCGTCTTCCCCTCAGCCATCCACCCTTCCCTTCTGCCTCGCCCTTGTCACCTCATTCGTCTCTTCCCTCTCCCTCAGCCCTGTCACACTTTTCCCTACCCTTCTGCCCTTGTCACTATCACCACCATCATCTACCACATTTTCCCCTACCACCTTATCCCCCTACCACCTTATCCTCTGCCACCTTATCCTCTGCCACCTTATCCCCTCTACCATCATCTTCCCCTATACCACCGCTTTCTCCTGACACTTATACCTTCCCCTGTCATCTCCACAAACGGTACAGAAGGGGCCAGATCTGTCCCTCTGTTTTCTTCACCTCACGTCCCCTATATATATAATAACAACTCCTTCCACTTCCACTTTTGTATACTCCCTCCACCTCTCACTTCCACTTTCTTCCTCCTCCACCTCTGTCCCACTTACTCCTTTCACTCCCCCCCCCCCCCCCCTGATTCTCCCCCTGCCCCATTGCTCCTTCCTCTGGTGTGCACGTGTGGGTTTCTGGGGGTCGCCACGCCCACTTCCGTCACAGAGATGAAAAACGGATTGGCAAAGGTGTCAGTCAGGCCCTCAAGGGTATTTTTTTGTTCACTAATGATATGCCACCTATTATTGTGATGATGATGATGATGATGATGAAACGTACATTAGATGGGCACAAGTATCGTTTTACACCATTATCGAAGTATGATGTGAATAATTAGATAAACAGTTGGTACCGATTTGTTTGTAAGTATTCCGTGGATAGCATAAACTAACTTCAACTTTTCTTTTGCTGCAGTGTGTTCAAGGCCAAATCTTCAGAGTGATAAATAACGTGCTTTAAGTTGTAATGGCAAACTATGACAATTAGATTACAAGGCAATGGCTACATAACCTCTTCCTCTACCTCTCTCCTCTCTACTTCTCTCCTGCTATCTATCTCCTTCTATATCTCTCCTTCCCTCTACCTTCCTCCGTCTACCTCTCCCTCCAACCCTCTACCTCTCCCTCCTACCCTCTACCTCTCTTTCCCTCCACTGAAACTTAGCACGAGCAAATAACTTTACAGCAGCAGAGCCGAGAGAAAACAAACTCGGGTCGAGGCTCAGGTAAAATCAACCACAGTTTTTCCTTATTGTTCTCCCGCAAACAATATGCCCCGAAGAAGATAAAAGAAATAAAAAAAAAGTCCCAGTCAAAGAATTTCGCTTCAAACAACGCGGACAAACACACCCTCACCCAACTTCGAGGTAAACGTTGCCCACTTATGTTTCTTGACGCCATCTTTTATATACTGGGAGTTGGCAAGGTAAGGTAAGGTTAGGTTAGGTTAGGTTAGGTTAGGTTAGGAAGGTAGGTAGGTTGTCGGCCAAGAGGATTTTATTATTATTATTATTATTTTTTTTTTTACTGCTTCCTTAACTTTTACTGTAACTCTGCATGGGGCACTGTTGTATAGAGACCATCTTGTTTTGTTATTCTGTTTTTGCACGTTTCTCTTATTTTAACGTTATTCATTCGAGATTCAGTTAGTAGGAATTCAATGCTCACATGTTCGTAGCCTGAGTGAATGATTTTTCTAAGAGTGTCAGCTAACTGCTACATTATTTTTTACATTGTTTTGTGTATATAGAATTTGGCTCAGGGTCCCTACACTATTTAATATGTGATTTGACTTTAGGTGAGAGATTCTTCAGTTTTCAATCAGGACAATATCAGTTATGGTATTATAAGTGGTGTTGTCTTACGTGGTGTTGTGGTGTTAGCTTTGGTGTAAGGGTGGTGGTGTTAACTTAGGTGTATGGGTTATGGTGTTATCAGTGGAGATGTGATGTGTATTGTGGTGTTATAAATGTTGATGTGCTGTGTTTTGTTATCATTGGTGATGTGTAAATGTTTTGTATTATCAATGGAGATGTTGTTGTTGTTGTTATCAGTTGAGATATGTAAATGTGTGTTGTTATTAATGATGGTGTGAGGTGGAATCAGTTCAAGTGTGAAGGGTGAGAGGCTCTAGGCTGTTTGTTATCAGTGAATGTATGTGTGTGTGAGAGAGTGTGAGAGAGAGAGGGAGGTAGGTAGGTCCTGGCCGCCCCTCCCCTCCTCTCCTCGCCCTCAGCTGATTGGCGCTTCTGCTGCACCTGTGAGTGGAGGAGGAGGAGGAGGAGGAGGAGGAGGAGGAGGAGGATGCCCCTGGCGTGAGGAAGGCCCCAGGATGGAGTAGCCGGGGTGTGCGATGCCGTGCGATTACTGCTATCCGTCTTTAGCCAGGATTGCCTTCCGAAACCATCTTAAGGTGTCGGGGCAGAAGACACCACGACGCCGCCTGCCGCTCCTAAAGGCCGGGGATACAAGGCCCAGAACCCGACCTCTTGGATCTTCCAGTCGAGATCCAATCCGTTAATTGGAATCTCTTGGAGAATCCAAATTCATGTGAGAGGCATTATATGGTTTTAGGAGGTGATGTGAGATTATGATATTCCGCTATACGGGACATGCTCTATTTCACTAATTAATTACACCTTACATAATTGTCACATAATGAATATGTATATATATATATATATATATATATATATATATATATATATATATATATATATATATATATATATATATATATATATATATATATATATATATATATATCCTTGTTGTTATATGTATGTACCATCTTCTAAACTCATATAAAAATATCGAATTCAACCAAACATAAGATTAATCTACTGAAATTAGACAATGAAAGACAATCATCATCTTTTCTATGAGCAGCTGTTGGAATTTAAGTTTAAGAGGCACGAGACCTTGCCGTCTAAGCCAGTAAGAGAAAGAAAGACATTATTATATTCCATGGAGTAACTTCAGCTCAAGATTATCCGTTGGCGACTTAGCAACGCCTCCACCGCTCCGCCCCCGAGGCTCAGCACTGTCTTGCCCCGGACGCCTTCATTTCGGTCTGCAGATTACGTGCCACTCAAGGTGTGTCGAAGCCCCTTGCCCCTCCCTCCCTCCATCCCTTCCTTCCTTCCTCCAACCATTCTCTCCCCTTCCTTCTCTCTTCCTTCCTACCATTCTCTCCCTCCATCTCCAACCATTCTCTCCCCTTCCTTCTCCCTTCCTTCCTACCTACCATTCCATCCCTTTCCTTCCTATCTTCCTCTATGCTCGTCTTTCCTCCTCTTCATTAGACATATACTTTTTCTAGTAGTTAGTAGCTTAGACCCAAACAGCTTCATAAGGACCAATTAATCTGATACTGTTATTTGATTTGTATTCCTTTATAAACATTCCCCTTTTCCTGTGTTTCAATATCATCTTCCTCTCTTCTCTTCCTCCTCATCCTTCTCTTCCTCTCTTTCTTCTCCTCTTCCTCTTCATCTTCTTCTCGTTCCTCCTGCTCCCCCTGTCTGTGTGTGTGTGTGTCTGTATGTATGCTTCTCTAATCTCACCGTCCTTATCCTCCTCCATCTTCCCTTCCTGTCTGTCTCTCTGTCTCCAAAGGTCTCATTGCTCCCTCTCCCTCCCACACACCCTACCCCCCCCCCCCCTCTCTCTCTCTCTCCCGTTCCACCTCTCTCTCTCTCTCTCTTTCTCTCTCTCTCTCTCCTAACGCCGCCATCACAACCAACTCGTGCTCTCCTCCCTCCCTTCCTCCCCTCCCCTCCTCCCTTCCTTCCTTCCTCCCCACCTCTCCCTTCCTCCCCTTCTCTCTTCCCCACCTCTCCTCCCCTCCTTCCTCTCTTCCCTCCACCTCTCCTTCCTTTCCTCCCTCCACCTGTCAGCCATACTAAGGGAACCTGATGGTCGTCTCACCCTTAGTTTGTTTGTCGAGCTGACGGCCACATCTTCCCCTCCAGAACAAGAACGAGGTGAAGGGGAAGGCAAGATCAAGGAGCAGGGGAAGGGAAAGGAAGAAGGGGAGTAGAGAGGGTGAAGGGGAAGGCAAGATCAAGGAGGAGGAGGAGGAGAAAGAGGAAGGAGGAAGTTGAGGAGAGGAGGAGGATGAAGAGAAGTAGAAGGGGGTGTTAAGGGGAAGGAGGATGGTTGAGGAGAGGAGAACGGAAGGATTACAATAATAATAATAAGAGGAGGAGAAAGGGTAGGATGATCACAGATGAGGAAGCTAGTGATGTAAGAGGATAACACTGCAATTATGATAACGATGCCCATGATAATGATAATGATGGTGATAATGGTAGTGATGATGATAATGATAATGATGGTGATGGTGGTGATGATCAAGATGGTGATGGTGGTGATGATGATGATGTGATTGATATGTGCCTTGTATTTTAGGCTAACACTGTCAACTAATATGATGATGGTGTTATTTAGCAGAAGGTTCCTCCTTTCCCAATCCTTCCCACCATCTCTGAAGTGGACCTAATTATTATTATTATAAGAAAAGATCAGCACAGTCACTTAATTAGATTTCAGTCAGTGATTGAGTGAATATTTCGCTTCAGATATGAATAGAATTTCTCGAGTAACTGATACTTGAAACTGAAACTAATACTGGAACTTTTAGCTGTTCATATAGTTAGTAAAATGTGTAATGTTGTAGTTCTATACTTTCACATTGCCAAATCCATTGAACATTTAGAAAGCAGGGAATATTACCCATTCACTCTCAGTTGACATTTTCTTAATCTAATTTTGTCTAGATTTTATGTTTTTTTGTACAAATTGTTTCGAAATCGAGATATTTAGTTGCCCAGTGTTGTATTTCTTTTCATTTAATCTTAAGTCATAGATAGTAGTAGTAGTAGTTATTGTAGTAGTAGTAGAATTAGTAATAGTAATAGCAGTGGTGGTAGTAGTAGTAGTAGTAGTAGTAGTAAGGGAGAGACAGAAGAGAAGTCGTAGAAGGAGGAGGGAAATGAGGGAGAAGAAAAGGAGGAAGAGCAGGAGGAGGAGGAGGTGGAAGGAAGAACAAGAGCAAGAGAGGGAGGAGACCCGAGGTAGGTAGGTAGGTAGGTAGGTAGGTAGGTAGGTAGGTAGGTAGGTGCAGGAACCGAGTGGGACTGGCAGGTCACTCTCGAGGCGTCACACGAGCACCTCCTACATCATTATATCTTACTCGTTTTTTATCATCCAGGTCGGTCCTCTAAGGCGGATTTGCATTAGTACGTCAATTGGTCTTCGTGTCATGTCGTCGTGTCGTGTCGTGTCGTGTGTTGTATATGTTGTCTTGTCGTGTCGTGTGTGTCGTGCGTGTGTCGTGTCATGTGTTGTGTGTGTTATCTTGTCGTGTCGTGTGTGTGTTGTCGCGTCGTGTGTCGTCCGCACCTTTTTTCTTTACCTCACTGTCTCCTCCTCCTTCCTCCTTAGAATATAATCATTGTTGTTGTTGTTGTTGTGGCTCCCTACATCTATGGATGGTTGTGCTTCCTGTTGCCGCTGATCCAGGAGTTATAGTTTTATGTCGTGACTCACTCATAACTTGCTTCTTCTTCATGACGTGATGTAACTGAATTATTGAAACATACAATTGTGCTTTTCCCGAAACCTGAGAAAGTTAAGGCATTTCATCACTAGACAGAACTCAGCCAGTATGGGTTAAAATCACAAATCAAGCAGTACTATTTCAGATGTAGCCTACAGCAAACAAGACCTTAATTAACTGAATGAGTAAATAAGACACCAATTGACGAGGAGCCTTGTTGATGCTCATTTTTTTAGTGTGAAGAAGGTATAGCAGCAACAGGATATCGTCATTAAACTTCCTCTCCAAATAATGACTTCATATTATTTTATAGTTGGACTTCTTTGCACATGAAAACATAACAAGGCGCGATAACACCGTAGAATATATTATTGTTTCGAGTTTTATTATAATAAGGGAGACTATACTAGACTATACTATAGATTTCCTCTTAAGAAATATTGTTAAAGTGAAAATTAATATCGTGTTTACCAAGTGATTTTGGTAATATCATTATACTAGAAAAAAAAATGTATCACTGAATAAGTGTGGATTTTTTTTTTTTTTTTTTTTTCTGTAGCTAATACTGTAGTTCCATTGAGAGGTTGATCAATGAATATTTAGGCTAAATAATAATGAGTTCTGTGAAGTAATAATTGAAATCATGAAAAATGAATGAATTAAATGAGCAGTTATGTAAATAGTTTATTAATTAATCTATCCAGCTATTTCTTCGATAAAGGATTATATCCGATTAATGATGTAGATCGGTAAATAATTAGAGGCTGACGAACAATACAGGCACACACACACACACACACACACACACACACACACACACACACACACACACACACACACACACACACACACACACACACACACACACACACACACACACAAACACAAACACACACACACACACACACACACACACACACAAAACACAAGAGGTGGGCCTTAACAGCAATGCCCAGGGAAGCAGATCTGTCCCATCGAGGCCAGGCACCGACGGATTAAGTTCGGAAATCCTCAAAGAAAGTTCAAGAAAAGTTTGGAGGAGAGAGAGAGAGAGAGAGAGAGAGAGAGAGAGAGAGAGAGAGAGAAGAGGAGTTTAGGAGGTCGGGGAGTAGGAAGGAATGGAGGTAAAGGAGGAGGAGGAGAAGAGGAGGAGCGAGTGAGGATTGGATGGATCTGACGAGGAGGAATGAATGGAATGAAGGGGTCGTAAGAGTTGGAGGAAAGAGTCGTCGCTTATATACCTCAAGCAGATATACACATACATAGGTGATGGTCTTGTGGCTCCAATTAATTACACGTGTCAGCATTTATTTCGTTCACTCGAGAATCTTTCCTGCACACACACACACACACACACACACACACACAAAAAAAAAAAAAAAAAAAAAAAAAAAAAAAAAAAAAAAAACGAATTGGCTCTTGTGCATGGGATATATAATAGACTAAACTAATGTATATATAAGAATGATAATAAACAGACGAATTACAAACTCTAATGCAATGGAAGAAAGTTGTCATGACTCTGATTGTACCTATATATATATTTTCAACAACATTGTAAACAAATCAATAACGAGGAGATCTATTATTAATTGCTTTGCTGCTCTCCCATTCAGCAAATACCTTACCATTTTTTGTCCACCACAGAGCTCTCACTCACCCTTCTGTCCCCAAACTCTTCCCCTCACTCATTATTATCTCTCTGCTCTCCACGTCCTCTTCCCCACTCCTTCCTACATCCCTCCACCACTCACTCACTCACTCACGTGTTTTGTACCTTCTTTCACTCCCACCTCTCATCCTCGTTACTATCCCCAAGTCAGACCCATCCCAGAACAACGAACACAACCCCTGTTTCCTTCCCCTGACATTATATCTTTCTACACTCTTAAACATTTGCTCTTCATCTCCAACCCCATGCAGATCTATTCATGCCTAATCTCTAACTAACCCTTCCCCTATAAATTCCCCACCTCTATTATTTATACACCCCAATCTCCACCCCCACCTCCTCCCCCTCCTCCCACGCCCACTTCTAATTCCCCCCCCCCCACCTCACGTCACTCCCTCCTCCCCCCCCCACCCCCCATCCATTCCCCCACAACCCCACCTGCACCTGGAGTCGCGCTAACTCGTTAATTAATTGCAGTGACCCTCTCCTGGCTGGCCGCCGTAAAAGTGGAGATGATTGTGAATACCTCCGTCACTCATTGATCCCTTCTTCAACACTCTCAGCTCCGGCAGATGCACGTGTGTCGTCTATCAGAGTTATTGCGTATTTTTCTTCTGTGATTCAGTTCTCCGTTAACCGTTTCATTCATTCGAGAACTCTATGCAAAATATATGGTATTCTGTTACTTCAGTCAGTGGAAATTGGTCGTTTTGAAAAGTTAAGGACGAGTCTGATGAGAGTTTTGCCTAGATTAGGTCCTTGTGAAGTAATTGCACACACACACACACACACACACACACACACACACACATATATATATATATATATATATATATTAAAGAGAGAGAGTGAGAGTATGAGTGTGAGGTGGTCAGGGCACAGCCAGACCCCAACATCAATAAAACACTCGAGAACAAACGCCATTCAGGTCCTCCTTCAATGGGGTTTGAGTGTCACCATGCAGGCTCCCCTCCCTTCACTCCCGCTCTCCTCCAATTCATAATGTGAGCTTTATAAAAGGCTTCCCTGGACGACTACTACTACTACTACTATGTGTACTACTACTACTATTACTACTATGTATACTACTACTACTACTACTACTAGTACAGTTTTATAATAACACACATACATAAGGGTATGAATCTGTTGTAAAAATAATATGTTCACGACTCTTCAATCTCCACACCATTCCTTTAGGTAATTTTTTGATGAGATCCAGAAAAAATAAATAGTATGATGCAGATAAAATATTGGATTACTTACTACCTCTCAACTCAATATAAAGTTCAGTACAATAGATCAGTAGCAATTTTTTTAACTGTTACGAAAGAGGAGATTTTTTATTTTGGTTGTTGTTGTTGCGATGTATGAACAGATGGCTAAAAAAAAAAAAAAAGATGGGATGAGGAAAAGTAAATAAAAAAAGGCGAGGAAGAGAGAGAGGAGGGTGACGTCACACACACACACACACACACACACACACACACACACACACACACACACACACACACACACACACACACTCACACACTCACACAGCGTCCCAGGCAGCGGTATGCTAATCAAGTCCGATAAAAAGTGATGGTCAGGTATTGGATATTCAAAATAGGCTATAGCAAAAAAATACTTGGTTGAACATGGGACATTTGCATACATGGCGGAGAGCATCCTTACTAACTCCTCCAACCCCTGCCTCCTCCATCCCTTTCCTTCCTTCCTTCCTTCCTCTTACTCCTCATCCTTACTCACTTTCACTTTTAACTGTACCCTACCTAGCTTTTCTTCTCTCTCTCTCTCTCACTCACGCTCGCACAAACACACTCACGTACCCACTGTCTCTCTCTCTCTCTCTCTCTCTCTCTCTCTCTCTCTCTCTCTCTCTCTCTCACACACACACACACACTCACACACGTATACTCTCTCTTTCTCTCGCACACACACACACTTACTTACACACACACACACACACACACACACACACACACACACACACACACACACACACAAATACACCTAGGCGTCTTATAGGGAGAGGACCGGCTGGAGAACTTGATTAGCCGGCTGTGACAGGGCCGAGGGTTGACATAGTGGAGGGAGGAGCTGAGGACCTGATTGAGAAGGAACCTCTTTCTCGCCGGGGAAGAGGAGGAGGAGGAGGAGGAAGAGGAGAAGAGGGGAAGGGAGAGGAGGGGGAAGGGGGGCCGGGCAATGGATGAGGCAGCTTCACCCCCTACTCCCCCTCCCTCCTCTCCCTCTCTCCCAGTACCCTATATACCTGAGTAAGATGACGAGAGTACAGTGTGTTGTTGATGATTAAGATGTGATGGTGGTTGTGTGCAAGATTTGGGTGGGACAGTGGTTTGATGTATGTGGGTGGTGTGTGTGTATTATGTGGTGATGTATGGTGTTAAGTGATGTTGTGTTTGGAGGTGGTATAAGAAGGTGTGTGGTGCTAGATGGTGGCAGGGGATGGGTGAATATAGTGAAGGTGATGGTGACTATGGTAGGGCAGGAACTGAAGGGAGATGTGATGACTGTAGTGTGGGTGATTGTAGATAAGGAGGACTGTTTTAGCCAATGTTGTCTTTAATGGTGTGTATGGATTTTAGGATAGTCGTTCTATTTCTCTGACAACGTGCATTGACCTAAACACAAAACATTATTATTATATTCAAGCACATCAGCGAAAATTGAACTATTGTGAATTTCATCTCTTTTTTTTTTTGCGTGACTCAAGCATGAACATGATAATTTTATATATAAATAATTAGATATGGTATTGTATATATATTTTTTTATTATATACATACATGTTTATCGTTATATTGTGAAAGGAAATGTCATATCTCTTTTACTTGATAAGCAAATGTTGATACACACTCCTCGTTGTTATCACACTCATGGTAATAATATGTGTAATTTAATGTATTATAGGTAAACGTATAACTGTAAAGATATCATATTAAGAGGTACATGACAGCCTGATGGTAAACACTAATCATTGTCTTTGAAACTTTTGATTGACCAAAATACTGTGGTTCATGACTATCTCGGTGGAAGATAAGCCAGAGTTCAAAACATCTTAATATATGAGTGTTTAGATATATGTATGTGCTTCCTATGCCTAAAATTAGAGTTGAATGGTGATATGTTGTTGGTTGTTTTGTGATTCCTGAAAGCATCCACATGGAGATCAGTGTCTTTGCCTTGTAGGATAGCATATGATGGGTGGTTGGATAATAGTACTGATACCGAGGCTGGAAATAGTCTGTTGTAATAATAGAGGCTGAAAGGATGGGAAGAGTAGAAATAGGTGATGAAGTTGGGGGGCTAGAGGAGTAGGAAGAACAGGAGTATGTGATGAAGAGGACAAAGGAAGAACAACAGGAGTGGGTGATGAAGGAAGCAAGGGGAGTAGGAAGAGCAGGAGTAGAGTGGAGTAGAATGGCTGAAGTGGGACGGGTTGGTGTTGGTGTTGGTGTTGGTGTTGGTGGTGGTGTTGGTGGTGGTGGTGGTGGTGAGACTCCTGGCTAAACTGCAGTGCTGGGTAGTGCTGATTGCCCCATTTGCATAACAGTGGACTCGTTCTGCATAGTGTGACTGGGTGGCCTGGGCTCCAGTGTCGGCGGCACGAGGCTGGTAATGTGCTCTGGTTCATACACGGTGGCAGCTGGGAATGGTCCGGCGCCCCCCTGCCATCCTACCTTAATGGTCCTTCTGCCGTCACGCTGCTTGTACACGGCTCCCTCTCTCTTAATGTGTACACCAACAACAACACCTCCTGTCTACACCCTCTGCTTGCTTGCCTTCCTATCCTTCTGCCTGCTTGCCTTCCTATCCCTCTGCCTGCCAGCTTGCCTATCCACCAACCCTTCTGTCTGCCTACCCCACTGTCTGCCTACCCCTCTTCCTGCCTACTCCACGTCCTGTCTACCCCACTGCCTGCCTACCCCTCTTCCTGCCTACCCCACTGTCTGCCTATGCTCCTGTCTGCCAACCAATCTGCCTACCTACCTGCATATTTCCCTCTGACTGCATATACCCCACTGGCTGCCTTTACCCCTCCTCCTTCCCCTCACACTGCCTACTGCCTTAACATTTAATTAAGTAACATCAGTACTGTATGTAGCTTTGTAAGAACCAGCCTGGTGAATCCCCCTTCGAAAACATGATATGGAAGATGATGTTGATAGAAACCTTAATTCTTTTTAATGTATGACTCCTATGTCTTACTCAGGGTATAGGTTCACTTCAGCCTATACTCCACCACTCTCCACCACCATCATTTCATTTAAGGGGACAGTATACTTCTAGCACAATGGAACATCTAGATTTCACCAAAGTATGCCAGAAAACACGACCAAAGGAACGAAAATATTGGCATCCTAGCTGTTGCCTGGAATAGTTTTGAAGACTTAGTTGCTCCAGATTTTACCAGCAGTTTACAACCCATGGACTTAATTAAGCCTATATACACACATCCATTATTACTCATCACTACATTTCATACCACAAATATTTTCATTTTTTTTTTTTTCGAGGACCGTCATCTGCGAGTCTGTTATTATATTCACTTAGCTGTCTATATATCCATCTGTCTTTCTGTTTATTTCGGTTTATCTTTCCTCAAAAGTATGCTCCTATATATTCTATGTAAGTGTATACCCATTTCGCCCCCCCCCCCCACAAACACACTTTCTCATCATTAACGTATCAATTTGACGAATATTTGACTAACTTAGGATTATATTTTACTAAATGATTCCTCCAAACAATCCCAAGTGAGAGGCCATGAACCATTATTAGTTACATGTGTCAATCCGATCCTGTTTCCTGACATACTTTGGAGGAATCAACAAGACACTCCAATGAACTAAAAGTAAGCTATACTATATACTATATCTATATCCCCCCTTAAGGTCCCCCCCCCCCAGCCCCACAAACCCCACCCCCACAACAACTGAATATTTAGCAGGATTGGAAACTGTGGCTCGATCATCCATCACACTTGATAAATTGTTTCCTGATATGAATAGTGCTTCCCGCTCAACTCGCCTTTTTTTTTTTTTTTTTAACCTTAGAAAATTTTAATATTTGAATGATGAATAACTACTCGACGTGCGTGCTTACATTATCCTGATAAATAGCTTACACTTATATATATATATACAAAATATATATACAAATAATAATGATAATAGATATACAAATAATAATGGTAATAGATAAGTAAATGATAGGTGTTGTTGTTGTTGTGGTTGTCAAAATGATGCAAACTCATATTTTGTGTTTGTTGATTATAATTAATGTTATTGCTGAAATTTACTGTTCGGTCACAATGTTCAATTTATCTATTATTATTATTATTATTGTTATTATTATTATTATTATTATTATTATTATTATTATTATTATTATTATTATTATTATTATTATTATTATTATTATTATTATTATTATTATTATTATTATTATTATTATTATTATTATTATTATTATTATTATTATTATTATTATTATTATTATTATTATTATCATTTTCATCATCATCATCATCATCATCATCGTCATCATCATTTTCATTGTTATTATTCATGGAGCCAAAGTCAGGAGTCATGGTGTTCCCTATATATATACTCTTTCGGGTTTTGTTTTTACATTGTTTTTATTATTTATATATTTATTTGTTAAAACTTTTTCATTATCTTCCATATGTGTTCAGTAATGTAGGGTTACATGATGTCTTACCTTTGTGCTTATGAGTGACTGACTACACCTTGTATTAATTAAGTAACGAAGGTAAAGGATTAGGATTAGGATTAGGATTAGGAGGAAAGGGGGAGGGCAGGGGTAGGGAGAGTAGGAGGAGGAGGAGGAGGAGGAGGGGCAGTAGGGGTTAGGGGGAAGTGACAATTGATAAAATAAATGTAGGTGATTGTGAGTCTGTTTGGCATTATAGTGATGAGGAAGGCCTTACATTCAAGTCTACCATATTATAATTATGACACCTATATCCCTTGAACATCGGGGGTTTACCATGCGAGAAGATAAACCACTTCTATTGGCTAATTGAAATAATGTTGTAATCTTTGGAGGAGAGGAATGCTTTGCTCGCCTCCACATAACCTAACATAACCTAACCTTTGGAGGAGAGGAATGCTTTGCTCGTCTCCACATAACCTAACCTAACCTTTAGAGGCGAGGAATGCCTTGCTCGTCTCCACCGTAAGATTCCCCTCGAATTGGTTGGTGGAAAATTCAAAAGTCTTGTTGCATTTTTCATGGGTTAACTTGTAGACGTATTGGGTCCCCAAGCTTCCGTGTGCTGCTCTTATTAGATTTCACTCGACTTATTGATCGAATTTCACTCATTCTCATAACGTCTGTACTGCGCCAGAGAGAGAGAGAGATAGATAGATAGATAGAGAGAGAGAGAGAGAGAGAGAGAGAGAGAGAGAGAGAGAGAGAGAGAGAGAGAGAGAGAGAGAAGGAATCAAATTGTCAAAGTTGAAACCCAAGGACGTTGTGAGAGTAGCAGCAGTAGTAGTAGTATGAGGCAGGTATGTAAGTAGTATGAGGCAGGTATGTATTGTACAGTCCCTCACCTGAATGATAATGGTATATATTATTATACAGTACAGCTCTGGTGGGAGGGGCTCAGTGATGACTCTTTCTGGTACAGGTTCCTTCTGCTATCAGTTTTGGCACCACTTGGGAATGAGACGAACAAATGATAACAAACTGAATGACCTTCGTCCTCAATATTTTTCCTTCCTACATTCTTCGTTCATTCATGATTAATATTCTGCATATATGAATTATTATCCATAGTTATTTTACAGTATATTCAGTGATAGCCATTACATTTTCCCTTCTTTATTTTAGGTACAGTTTTGAGTTGTTATAGTCTTGTCTTTGCTTCTCTCTCTTCTCCATAAGTCGTCGTCCACCTGGTTTGGGTTATAATGACACGAATCCCTGTATGTGTTGACCAGCATGTATTCAATAGGCGGCCCATGCATACAGACAGGTGTGTTGGTGGTCCTTTCTAGGGTCAGCTCGGTTTACTGCTTTGATATTGTGGGTGTTGTCTGTCAATCAGCCCCCAAGGAAGGAACTATACAGTATATAAGCATGAGGAAGCACTTAAGGTCCCCCGTGGTGTAATCCGAAAATTGTAGGTTAGAGAGTCCTTCAAACATTGCCACGAAACGCCACCTACATTGAAGGAGCTTAATTGTTTCGTGGCATAGTCAGTAGGAATCAGAAGCCAACAGATCTCATAATTATACGATCATAGGGTCCCGTAATTTGACCAGAGGATGAAAGTAATTATAACACTTGTGACATTAACCTCTCATCAATGTAAGTGTGCTATAATAACAAACAGTGTGTTGTAATCATCATTATGTAGTATAGGCGAAATAGATAACCCTTGATTCCTCCACACTGTCATAGAAAACAAATCATGCATAAAAATCTATTACGAGGTATAAATATGAGAAATCAGTCAGTATAACATTCAGATTCATAACCTTTACTAAGACATATGAACACATTAACAAGAGTATAGTAGGTGAGATTTGTAGAATATATAAGATTGTAGATTAATGCAAAGCCACGAGACGAGAGCGACTTCCACTCACCAGATTTATGATATTTTACACAGCGGTACAAAAAGAAGGTTGACAGTCTTACATTCTAAAATACGATAGGCGTAAGTTATTCATTTTGAAACGTCATGTATATATGCACAGATAAAGTTGAGCAAGTAGAAAGTGCCAGAAAAATGTGAGTGTATATGGCAATATCATTCAGTTCTTTGTAGTAAATTCTGGTATTTTTATCAATGAATTATTAAGACTCCACAGCCAATGTAAAGTGGAACGTGACTGGCTGAAACTTTGAGTGGTAGACAGATGTGGACATATACACTCATATATCACTTGTACTTTCTACTTGCTCAACTGTACGTGTATGAAGATGATATTGTCTGTAATGTTTTCATTGAATACTTTGTTTTCAAGTTAATTTAATGACAAAATTTAAAATTCAGTAACACCTCGATAGCCCCAGGTATGACATTTATACACGCTGAAGAAAAAACCTTCCTGATAGTATTTCCGTAATAAAATCATACCATTTGACACTGATCACCGGTAGAAGAAAATATATACAGTAAATGCTTCATCACGTACAATACTTAGGGAAGTTACCCATAAATTATGAGAGAGAACGGTGCTGACGTCAGGCCTGGTCCATTTTCTGTGATAACGTCCCCGTCCCAGCAGCTGTACCGACCCTCTCGCGGCCTTGCAACCATCTGAGGGGAGAGGGGCAGCGAGCCCGGTTTTATGAGGGGAAAAGTGCGTCATGCTGCGTTTGAGAATGCTTAAAAAGTTAATTGACCGAAGTGGCACGGTATCATACGATCATCTGTGCTGGAAATCCGTTTATAAACATTTCTACTAATAGGCTCCCTTTGTTCTGAGTAAAATTAATAGAAAAATGGATATAGTTGTAAATTTAAAACGAGAGAGAAAGAGTGAGAATCGGTGACTGCTGGATATGTTTTAATCACGACATTGGCCAGCGTCGGACTGAGTCTGTGATGCGCCGGGGGTGAAAATTCCCGCGTAGCATGCAAATAATTAGCTAGTTTTGTTAGCAGCAACAACTTGAGGGACACACGACACAGCTTTGGACCAGAAGGGCGGAGGGAGGCGGCGGAGGAGGAGGGACGGACGGAGGGACGGACGGGAAGGGATGGTGGTGGTGGTGTTGAGGTGTAGAGAAAAGTGGTGGTGTGCTGAGTGGGTGAATGAGGAAAAAGTGGTGGTGTGTTGAGTGTGTGAATGAGGGAAAAGTGGTGGTGTGCTGAGTGTGTGAATGAGGGAAAAGTGGTGGTGTGCTGAGTGTGTGAATGAGGGAGAAGAAATAATTAAGAGTACGGAGTGATGCATGAAGGAGTTGGTTTTTGGTGGAGGTTTGAGTGTTGTTGGTGCTGAGTGAATGAGGGGACAAACTAATATTGAGTTGAGGATAGGGAGTGAAGAAGAAAGTTAATTTTTATGATAGGGCATTGGAGTTCTGAGTGAGTGAGTGGGGTGAGTGAGGGGGCACGAGTGATGTGTATATATAGTGAGTGAGTGAGGAAGTGAGTGAGTGAGTGAAGGGTAAGAGTGATGAGTTGAGTGAGTACATGAGTGAGTGAGTGAGGGGAGGAGAAGAGCTGGTAACTCATACGGGCGTCAATGATACTGACCAACTCACGTATACAAAAAATCCCAGTTACTCAAATGTCAAAATTAACAAAATCACCCACTTACACTGACCAACGCTACCCCTTGTCACACACACACACACACACACACACACACACACACACAGGTGAAACACACAAGCTCAAAACACGTTAGTATGATATTATTTATGTGGGTCAAGTCTGTATAAAAATGCAAATAAAGGCTTAAACTAAATGGTAAACGAACGTATGGTAATGTTTGGGTAATGAAAGAAAATAGTAAATAAAATAAATTGTTGTTCTATATTGGAAATAAGATTGGATTAACTTTATCAGGTTTTAAAATAGTGACAGACAAACATACAAGTGGTTATTATACTATCATTATACTTTATGATTCAGTAATAAATTTAGTCTTTCTGTTCATTAAAATTTTAAGTCTCGGTCAATGAAGAATTTTTAATTGTTCAGATTTTGAGTGACGAGGCTGACAGTGCTTAATTAACAGTTTTTTACGAGAGGAGAAGTGAAAGCATAAGAGTACAACCTAAACATATTTCCATTCTCTCTGGTGCACTCTTGAAGGCACTAAAGAAAACGGGAGGAAGGCGTGGGAAGTTTTTATGCCTTTTTTTTCTTCTTCTATTGGTGAGGAGGGGAGCCCGGGAAGGGGTTGTGGGGACAGGCAGGTAGTACCCGTATATTTTTTCCCCTACACAACAAATAGCATGACTGCTTCATTAGTTTGGCCGGCTAAGCAAACAACAAGGAGCAGCCAGACTCCCAGTGGACTGAGGGAGGGGAAAGGGGGATTTATAAAAGGGATGTGGTCGCCTACTGGAGATAAAAATAATAATGTTATGTGTAGTTGTCCCTGTATTCGTGTTTTGGTAAAGTCCCAGATAGACTATCCTTCCCTTCCCTTGCACTTCACAATATCGTAACATTACTAACAGTGTATAATATTATTCAAGGTGTTATAAGAAAATTACAAAACATGTTAAACGGTTAAAAATTAATAGCCACTAATATTAAATGTGGAAATTTAGGATCACAGATGGGCCATTGAGACAGAATGCTAGTCACAGATTACACATGAAAGAATTTTTATCAGGTAATAATAATTATTATACACATACAGTATATACTTATCTCTTAGTGATAAAGATTGTGTAGTAATGACTATGATCATGAATGTATAAGAACAGAGGAATTTATGAACGTACAGTATGCTTGTAATATGGTGACGCAACTTATTAGTTAATTTGCCATTATATTATTATGTTATTTTAAGTCATTTACATAACTGAATGAAGATTTTTTCCATACCATATAGGATGATAATCTTAAAGTCATACATTCAGCATAGTAAAGTAAATTGGCCTTGACGTACAGTTTTGTTTAATAATTCCAACATATATTGTGACGTGTAGATGAACATGAATATGATTTAGGAATATATATAATAAACACAAGTGCTTATTTGTTTATTATTCTTAAAAGAAGGTCGTCATGAAGGGTCAGATTCATCTCAGAATAATACATGAACAAAGAAAGTTTGGGTTCGAGCTTCGTCTGGGATAATATCTCAAAACAATAATTAAGCCCGGGCGTAAAGCTGGCCAGTCTGAGAGTATAAAATATATAATTATTATATTATTGGTAGGCTCTATAGTGTTATGTTGGCTGGCCGCCGGTGATGTACTCTCTTTCTGTTCCGACGAAGACGCCGATATTTATGACGTGTCAAGATATGATCAACCCAGAACGAGTTGGAATGATCTTAATCCCCACCTTGAGACACGTGAGATGATGTAGGAAGGAAGTTTAATGCAGACGTTGTGTGCAGTTGCCATAAGTCACCGGGGACAGCGAGGCCAAGATGGTCTTCTCTGGCCTTGTCTTGCCTCGCCTCGCCTCCTCAGCCTAGTGATTACGCCTCGTTTGCACAGATAATCGACGTAATAAGAAAATTCCGGTTGCTTGCGTCTCGTCTTGGAGGAAGGGACAGATTCGGTCGACGTTGTGAGTGGATAATTATTAGAAAAATAGGTAAATGAATGCCTCAGGGGGGGAAGGGAAGGAAGGGGGGAGGGCAGGGGTGGGTGAGGGGGTCGTGGGAGGAAGGGGTATATAACGGGGAGGTGATCGAGTTGGGAACGACCACAAACTCTCTCTGATGATGATTTCCTAATTGCAATTCGTGCTTTTAATTACCGACAATAGCCGGCAGACCCAATCACATTAGAGTAATTTTGTGAGTAATTAGATGAGTGATCAAGGAGGTGGCGGGGGTGATGAGGTGTAATGAGGAGAAGCTAAGGGTCTTTCTCTTGGATGATGAGTCCCGTCCATCACTATACCAAGGAGCTTCACCATCTTGGCCTCCTTCCCTTCGTCTTATCCCTCTCTCCTTCCTTCCTTTTATCCCTCTCTCCTTCCTTCCTACTTTCTATCCTCTTTCCGTCTCTTCTTCCGTCCTTCCATCCTCCTTCCGTCTTTCCTTCCGTCCTTCCATCCTCCTTCCCTTCCTTCTTCCTTCCTTCCTTCCTTCCTTGGTGTTGTGTCTCAATAAATAAGATACGTCATTTCACTCACGACCATCTTCCCAGCATGGCCAAGTAACACTAATTTAGTCGCAATATTATCAACATATGAGTAAACTAAACAATCTATTATGGGCATTACGAACCAGGAAGTTGTGACGTGTTCATGGGAAGGAGTGGTGGGAATATTGGTCAGGTATTAGTGATGGTCGGATGGCTGTGTGTGTGTTGTGTTGTGGCCAGGTGCAGGACTGGCCGGACCCTGGTCAGCTCACGGTCACTCCCAGCAGGTGCACTTTTGTACCCTTTATGGTCCAGACTTTAAATGACTGTGTGTGTGTGTGTGTGTGTGTGTGTTTGGGGACAAGGCCTGGAATTTGGTGGGTCAGGTTGTGGTTATTCAGGAGATATAATACATGAGATGAATGACATTCCGAGCATCACCTCAGGTGGATGTTGATTCCCTCAGTCTCAGGTAAAGCATAAGTGGCGTCTATTATAATTTTAAATAAAATTAAGATTATTTTGTTTTCTGGTGTTTCACATGTGCTATTTTATGATGATAAAATGAATATTAATTTATTCAGTGATTGGAAACCATAAAGATATTCTAATTCTGAGCAATTAATTTAATTGTTTTATTTATATTGTAGTTCTAGGTAATATTGCAGTCCAGAAGTAGAAAAGAGTGAGGCACAGACTAAAGGTAGATTCATAAGTTAGACACAAGTAAGAACATTACTCATATAATATTATTATATCCTACAAATGTTTGATTATGAAAATTTTCTGTGTACGATAATGGTACATTTTGATATTTATAGGTAAGGATTCTCTCTTTACAGATTCATATTTCAACTTTCATTCCCTGGTTTCCTGGGGTTTGGTATAGTAAATATGACAAATATATATATAACAACACGAAGCTGTACTAACAATTTTCATCGTTCATTTACACATGTGTCGTTTTCATCCTTAGAGAACTCTACATAGGACTGAAGCAAATTATTTGCGATATATTACACATCTAAGTTCATATAGGTATAGTAAATAACATAGACTACGATATAGCCTAATACATAAATTATCTGTGATATTAAATTAACGCATGAAGTGAATACAAAGGACATGTCATCTAATTAATCCTCAGCTCTATTAAATCTCATTGAGGGACTACTTCCGCTGCTGCTGGGTCGGTGTCTTGATAACTCTAAGCATCGTAACGAACCCACTCTCCACGAACGGTTCTCAGAACTTCGTTATGCACCTCATTAGATTATTTTCATTTAATAGCAGAGGCGAAACGTCCGTTCGTAATACGAGCTGCCCGGGCACAGTGAGGGGCCTCGGTGACCACCCCAACCCTACCACCACCATCACCACCACTCTCACCCTTTCCTATCACAACCCTTTCTCTCCCATGCACTCCCATCATCACCCAAACACTCCCACTACCACCCTTTCCCTCCCACTCCCACACTTTCTCTCCCTCCCCTAGTCTCTCATTCTCTTTTGTGTGTATTCATTTGTTCGCGTTGTATATATAGTTAATTTTAAAATACATAAATATGGACATGCATCAATTGGTGAGTTTGGGTGCGTCTTTTTTTTTCTGCCTTTCTCCATATGAAGGTGTCATTGAATAGTTTCATTATGACGTTTGTGGTTTATTTTGGGTACCTGAATAGAGATCGATTTGACGAGGTGTGTCCGGTACTGCAAGGGACACCGGACTAGAGAAGCACCACAACCAACCGCTGTTTCAAACTGGTTTACCTATGATGCTCGGCCAACCAACCAACATGTGGGCTCCAAAATGTTCAATAGTGTTTTCATAGGTCTTGCAGGCCATTCACCACTCGGTATTTTTATAGTTTGATTCTCCTTTTCGATTTGCTAAGAGGGGCAACCGCCTTTGTTTTTGTTATGGATGGGCTGCGTTCGAAGGCGAGAAAAGGTGTCTCGTTCTGCTTAGACGAATTGGTTAAATACAACAAATATTGGTGTGGCAGTTAACAGATAATATATGTGCAGACTAAATAAAATAATTACTTTTACTAATTAACAATTATAAGGGAATATAACGTATAATAATTGATCAAGACAGATGTAATGTGAAGTATAGAACAGCGGGTGGAAGGTAGTGGTGGCTATGTAAGGCGAGTGTTGTGGAGCTGAGCTGGGCTGGACGCTATTAGATCATATTCAGACAGGATCCGAAACGCCATGAAGAGAATTCGATCCTAATTACCTTGGGTGCTTGTTTTACCCGTGTAACCCCCCAGTCCCTCCCATCGCATCTATGGTCACCCTACAATAGAGGTCATGTTCCCTTGGATTCCAATTAATATCCAATGTCCATCTGACCCTTAGTCCTATAGAAAATACCTTCACTCAAACGTATTCCCCATGCTGGAGGACAATCCATCTTTTATGCCGGAAACAAAAGGATTAAAATGGACTAATAATAGGGTGTGAGAACCCGGAGGAAACTCAAGCCAGCGACACGGTTCACATGGCTTCGTTCAGAGACGGGCTCAGTCCAGGAGGCAGAGGTGAGTGTTGAGTTGAGGCAGGAGACTATGTGTTGTGGTACCATACTACTACTACTACTGCTGCTGCTGCTGCTGCTGCTGCTGTTTCTACACATATACACACACACATACGTACACACCCGCACGCACACATAGGTCCACACACACACACATACGTACACACCCGCACGCACACATACATCCACTCATACACACACACACACACACACATATGTACACAAATACATGTACACAAATACACAACACGTACACAGTCATATGCACACAAATTATACCCTCACTCACTAACACGCACACAAACATACACATACATACATACATACAGGCACATGGTCACTAAAACACAGGTATACAGGAGAAAAATAACAGAAGATTGGGTCCCAGAGTAAATGTACAGTTGCCTACCCAAAATTTTCGAGACACTACCTACTAGAGTCAAGAAGGTAGTGAGTGTATCGATATATTTTGAGGCAACTGTACCACCAACAACACCATCAAACTCATCACACACAACATTCCAAAAATATTCAGTCTATGATTATAATTGTGGTATGAATCTGGTGTGTTTTGTGAAGGTCTTTTGAGATTTTCTGTTGGTAAATTTGGAGCAACTGAATCCTCCAAACTCTTCCAAACTTCATCTGGTCCTGTTTCCTGACATACTTTGGAGGAATCAAGGCACTCCAATGTCACAAAATAGAATTATCCACTTAACCACAAGAGGATTTTTTTTTTAATTAAGAAGGGAAAATTAAATGCTTGTCAGGGGAATGAATGTTTAGTTTTTTCGACTTTGTGAACTATAAAATGATGATTATTAGTTACTGAACATTGCCATAAAAAGAGTATTTGTTCTGTATATAATAATAGACAGGAAGTAGGCCAATGTTTTTAATTGGTTATATTATTATTATTTTTTTATTATATTTATTATATTTTGTATTATGTTACTCTGGCCCCACCGTCTACATACTGTAGATCTAAGACCCAGCAAGACTTTTATTATTATTATTATTATTATTATTATTATTTTATTTTTATTTTTTTCATGACAGCATCCGGCCCATAAAGATTTTTTCTAGAGAGTATATCAAAGGCTGACCAATGAGTTAATTAATTATACGAATAGGAATGAATGTGTGTCTATGTTTTAAGCAGGAGCTGGTGATGGTCGTGGTGGAATGACGTCACTAGAGAGAGAGTTAGAGAAAGAGAGAGACATAGAGAAAGAGAGAAGGCGTGCACGAGGGACATGGAGAAAGCGAGAGAAAAGTAAGAGGACGTTAGAGAGAGTGAATGGGAGAAATAGAGTAAGCGAGAGAAAGAGAAGAGAGACAGAAAGAGAAAGTAAAATATAGAGAATAAGAGACACAGAGAAAGTGAGACAAAACCAAGAGGAACTAAAAGAAAAAAAGAGAGAGAGAGAGATAAAAAAATAAGAGAACTAGATAGGGGGGTCGGGGGATGGGGCAAGGATTTTATAGCTCGTCCATAAAAATTCATGTTTCCCCAGCGACTCCAAAGAATCAAGTTGGTGAAATACGAGGTAACGCGGACATGAAAAGATTCGAAAACAAGCAAAGTTAAAGGTGAGGAGAAGTTAAATTAAACAGCGAAAGGAAACGTCATGAGTGAGAGAGAGAGAGAGAGAGAGAGAGAGAGAGAGAGAGAGAGAGAGAGAGAGAGAGAGAGAGAGAGAGAGAGAGAGAGAGAGAGAGAGAGAGTTAGAGAGAGAGAGAGAGGGGGGGGGTTAGAGAGAAAGACAGTAAATAAGGTAGTGTGTGAGAGGAGGTGGTTACGAGAGAGAAAAGGAGAAAGGGTTAGAGAGAGAGAGAGAGAGTGAGAGGAAAGTGAAGAGTGGTGGATGGGGTTGGAGTAGGGAGAGGAGGCAGGCATGATGGAAACCCCTCCACCCCATCCATCAGTACAAGGCCACACACTCCTGGACCTGACCCCATATATCCTCTCTATACGCCCATATATTTGTTCCACTTCCCCTGCCGAGGTCCCAGCTTCCATCGACAAAGACATCGCCTCTCTTCTCCCCCCGGCTTCGTTTTCTCGGAGGGGGTCGGGTTGGGTTGGGTATAGGAGGAGGGGGAGGAAGAGGAGGATGTGATTCTTATCTCGATGTTCCCTCTGCTAATTGGGGCTGTGAGATCAACCGCAATGTAAGATGTGTGCGTAAGGAGGAAGGGAAGTTTGTAAAGAGGGTGATGGTGGTGGTGGTGGTGGTGGTGGTGGTGGTTTGAGGGAGTTCCAGAGCTGTAAGTTTTGTGTGAAGGTGGATTTTTTAAGGTGGCAGGAGAGAGCAGAGGTGTAGATGGAAGAGAAGATGGAAATATATAGAAATTGTAGGGGTAGAGTGAGAGTAGGCTAGAGATGATGTTGGTGGAAATGAGAGTAGGAGTGGAGGTGGAGGAAGGGTCTTGAAGTGGAGGTGGAGGAGGAGGAGGAGGAGGGGGGCCTAGTGTCGCAGAGACGGACGCTCCACAATGGGAAACTGACCAAAGCAGAGGAACGCCCGCACCTGCTGGCAAGACGCCTTCCTTACGACCAGTGCTGGAAAACAATCGGCAAGGATCAATACACCAACGGGGCCCAGTCCTTAAGGGTCACGCTCGCGGCACCTCGCCACCGCTAACTGGACCTTACGGCTCCTCCTTGCAGCTCTACCAGCATCTCAACTCTCTCCTCTGTTCTGGACTCCACATAAACACCGGATAGAAACACTTTTACTCGCCACGTTATACCTTAGTGAATATTATATACTTTGGCCGTACACTGTGTAATAGTGATGGTCGGTATTAGTAGTATTTAAGACAGTGAGAGTGGAGTGAGTAAAGGTGTGTCTATTTGGTTGGTGAGGCGACTCTTTCCTTGGCAGCACTGAGGCCAGCACAACTCCAGACCTGGCCGTGGTGGAGGAGTACTGTGAAGGCCCCCCACCCACCCACTCACCTACCCCTTACTTCCCACCTCCCCTCGCTACATGAACACCCTCCCCCCGCCACACACACTCCCTATCCTCTCCCATCCACCCTTCATAATGCAAAGTAAAGTTTAGCCGAGTAGCAGTGGTGTGTTGCATAATGTTGAGTGTGACAGTGACCCCTGGAATGGAATAAAGAGAGGAGAGTCTACTGTATCGGGGCTCAACCCTCCCTGGCACTATGAAGGAGAACCAACGGGGATTATAAATTGACCCTCAACCCGACGCTCTGTAATGGAGTGAAAAAGGACCAGAATCTGTGAGGATATAGAATTTTAAATGGATTCCAAAGTTCGATTATGGAAAGGAGTGATTGTTATATCCGAAATGCATTTTTCATTTCTGTCCATGGTTTGCCGATATATCGCGAGGTCTGGAAACACAAAAGTGGCGATTTTTACGCTGAGAGGGAAGAGAAACAAAGGCCGTGTCTTATCAGGCTTCCCCCCCTCTTTTATCACAACAATAACTCTGAGAGGGGAGGTGTTGTCCCCACAGTATAAAAGCAGCACAAAATCTTACTGCACCATTAATGTTTGCCTTTCATTTAGCTGAGAGCAGACAACACACAAATCACTCACAACCAACAACGAAAACAAAAGTCAAAGAACAAATCTTGTTAGTGACGCAGAAAGGTTGAGATGGCCATTACTCCTTGATGGGGGTTTAATCCTTGTGGGGGCCCCTTCAAGGATGATGATGATCGAAGCTAGGCCCAGCGAAGAGGGAAACAGTGAGAGAGAAAGATAATAAACAGAGAGAGTGAGAGAGAGAGAGATCCCCACGAGTTCGAAACCACTCACTCTTTCTTTCTCTCTCGCTCTTGGGACGAAAACAACCGCAGCCTTTATACTTTGCTCCCCTCCATTCCCTCCCTTCTTTTGGCTTGAGTCTCCTATGAGGTGCCGGGTGTTGATAGTCGCGTATTTTTACCTTTGCCTCTCTTCGATACGGTGTGTTGGGGGTTGTTTTTGAGCTGTGTGGTGGCCAAGGTGGGTGAAGAGACCGACCCTGTGATGAAGGCTGGCTGGATGGCTGGCTGGCTGGATGGATGGATAGATAGATAGAAAGCTGACTGGCTGGATGGATGTATGTATGTATGGATGGATGGATAGATGTATAGATGGATGGATGGATAGAAAGCTGGATGACTAGCTAGATGTATGTATGTATGGATGGATGGCTTGGTGGCTGGCTGGGTAGATGGATAGATTGATGGATATATGAGTCTGTGGTCTCTGGTCTCTGGG
This sequence comes from Petrolisthes manimaculis, assembly GCA_034508575.1. Classification (NCBI taxonomy): domain Eukaryota; kingdom Metazoa; phylum Arthropoda; class Malacostraca; order Decapoda; family Porcellanidae; genus Petrolisthes; species Petrolisthes manimaculis. Next base: position 94,163 of record JAWZYT010003379.1, read on the forward strand.
GTGATATGGGTCGTGTGTGTGTGTGTGTGTGTGTGTGTGTGTGTGTGTGTGTGTGTAGTATAGAGTAATGGATTAGAGTAGCTGTGATTGGTGGACATGACGTGTATAATGTACAAGGAGGGTTCCATCAGGCCTATACATCTGCCCCCCTATACCCCCCTCTTTGCCCCCCCCCTGCCCCCCTCTTTACCCCCCCTACCCCCATCCTTACCCCCCCCGTCTTGCCCCCTTCCTCCCCTTCTTCCCCCAACTCTCTTCTACCCTTCCCCTCTATCTATCCCCAACCCCCTCACTTCTTCCCTTCTTCTCCCACTCTTCCCCATTTTTTCTCCCCTCTATGCCCCACCCCCTCTCTTCTCCCCATCCTATCTCCCCCTTCTTCATCCCCTCTTCTTCCCCCACACATACAGTCATCTTTTTTTTCTTTCTTTTTTTTAACCTGATACTCTTTGTTACTTTGTTTTGTTTTGTTTCTATGTTTGTTTCAACTTTCCTAAATACTGAAACTAAAGAAGGCTGAGATAAAGAATTGTTGAGACATGTAGACGCTTTTCAAAACATAAACAAACTAACGATAATTTTTTAGCTTAATTTTTTTAATTAACTTACATTATCACCAACTTTGGATTAATGGCTGTAAATAAGTAATTCACCGATTTTTAAGTTAATATTTAATCAGTGAAGGAAAGCTGCCAGATCGATGTGTGACAATATTGATGATGATGATGATGATGATTTTAATGATGATGATGATGATTATAATAATTACAATGATTTTAATGATTATAATTATTTTAATGATGATAATTATTATAATGACGATGATGATTAGTCTAATTATCATAACTTTAGAAAATATTCTTTTATTGTACATCTGTTAACTAAGAACTACATCTTTATTGAGGCCAAAGTCTGTTGCAGAAATGTATATCCTCATTCCACAAAAAAATAAATAGCACATCACCTTTATCTGGATGCAAGTGGTCCCCGCCATTTGGCAGTGGTTCGGGGGTTGAGTTGGAAGGGGGCTCCATCCAGGGTGGTTGGTTGGTTGGGGTCACTTCCTCCCACACGTTTCTTCTTCTCTTTCCTCTTTTGTTCCAAGTCCAAGATGACGTGAGACTCTTGGTGGCGAGGCGAGGCGAGGCTGGAGGAGAAGCAGCTTTAGTGTAGCCAAAGTGTTTGTTGTTGTTGTGTTGTTTTTGTTGGTGTTGTTGTTGTTTCCCCTCGATACAAGATGACCGCTCTCCGCTGCCTGGGCTGTCTGAGGGGGTCGTCGTGTTTGGGGTCCCTGGAGCGAGACTAGACTTGCACTGGACAACATAGTGGACATTACGCGCCATTGGTTGGGATCAAACGGCTTTGGCCAATAGTTACAGAGCTTTGTTTTGGGCCAAATGGGGGAAAAAGTGTACAGACCAATAGCATTAGGTTATGTAAAAATGTGAGGGTCAGGCAGCCAATAGGAGACGGGAACTGGACAGTGGCCATCGATCCAACGGGGTTACCCACGCCAGCTTACTTCTCTCTCTCTCTCTCTCAGTCTAACCCCCCCCCCCCTCTCACCCTCCCTCCCTCTTCCCCTATGTCCCCTTTCCCCTTACTCCCTGAGGCCCTCTTTCCCTCTCTCCCTCCTTCCTTCCTTCTCCGTGTCCCCCGTTCCTTGTCTTCCTTCCCTTTCTTGCAGGTCTTCGCTCTTTGCTCTCTCTCTCTCTCTCTCTCTCTCTCTCTCTCTCTCTCTCTCTCTCTCTCTCTCTCTCTCTCTCTCTCTCAATCCTAGCACAATATCTCCAAACGTAATAGACATCGCTATAAACAATTCTGTCTATTTTGACGCAAGAATAGACAAGGATATCAGTATCTATGAATGACATTACTCTAAAATCACTCCAAGATAAATAAAAAAAACCATGACCATCCTTCTTTAATAGTTCTCTAATTCCCCTAGATTAAATAGAAACCTAACCCTTATAACATTATAAGTATATAAAATAGTGGTAGTGTCATCTCTTATAATATTGATCCGACAAAACTTGCATTCACAGATTAATACAAAAATGTCAACTTTGAACACTATTATTGTGTTTCTCTGATGGCAAGCAAATATTTCTCTAAGTAATTCAGTCATCTGGTGCCTTAATTAAATCCACTACAACCCTATTAACCCTATTAAATGTTGACAGATTCGGAAATAAAGATTTCTCCAAACTAGTCCAAGCAACAGATTCCATTAATAATAACTCCTTCATTTGACACGTTTTTGAGGAGGAACCAGTGGACTCCAAAAGTGTAATACCCTCTTAATTTATACATATATATATTTCTTTTAATTATTTCTATGGTTCCTTATTGTCTGGGAACCTCTGAGTGGCCAATCCTGAGTGACGAGTCTGAGTGAGGATGAAGGCGACACAGGGAAGGGAAGGGAAGGGAAGGGAAGCCGAGTTTGTCCCTCCCATTTCAATCTCGACCTTCATTAATTATTTCTCATCATTTTTTATCCCCCTTTCTTCACTCCCTTATTATTTCTACTTGGCCTCCATACGCCCTCCCTCCATATCCTTCTTTTTCTCCTACCCTTTCCCTCCCTCCCTCCTCATCCCCTTTCCCTCCCTACCCTCTTCCTCCTCCTCCCCTCCGCTTTCCTCCCCCCACACCCCACCCCTCTTCTTCTCCAGGCAACAAGTAGGCCTAAATTAATGACTAAATGAGAGAGAATGAGGCCAAAGTGTGAAGAGTGTTCCAGAGTGAATAAAAATTTTTCCAGACGCCAAGTGACAGACACAACTCACCAAGCGACAGTACTGTACGATTATAATATTGCAATGCCTATTCTCCTACTCCTCCTCATAATAATAATAATAATAATCCAATATTTGTTTTCCTCTGGTTCTGTTTTTCTGGCATATATACTTTGGAGGAATCAATTTTTTTTTTTTTTTATTTTTTTTTTTAGATTAAGGACCCTGTGATCGTGTATTAGACTTGGTGGCTTCTGATTCCTCCTGACTATATGAAAATGAAACGAGCTACTTCAATACAAGGTGTATGTGTTTCGTGACAATATATGAAGGACTCGCTAACCTCCAATTTTGTGACTACATCCTTAAATAAAACACAGGATATGATGGAGAACTAAAAAAAAAAAAAAAAGGTGGATACAACATTATATGCATCATCTGCTTCTCGGAGTTTTTTGAAGACTATAAGGAAACTAGGAAACTTTAATGTGACGAATGAGGGGAGGAGGAAAAAAGAAAAGATGAAAACAACGCAAATTAGAGGTCGAGAAGGAAGAGTATTCAGGGGGAAGACGATGAGAGGAAATAAAGAAAAAAAAAGTGCGATGAGAATAGCCATCGAGTCTCGTGGCGCTGCGGCTCTGATTAAAAATGAAAGGAGGGCCGAAGAAATGAGTTATAACCAAAGAAGGAGGAGTGGGAGGAGGTGTGGGAGGAGGAGGAGATGAGGAGGAGTGGAAGGAGGAGGAGGAGGAGGAGGAGTGGGAGAGGAGTGGGAGTGAGAGGAGAGGAGGAGCTGGAAAGAGAAGAAAGGGAAGCAGAGGAGTGGGAAGAGGAGGAGGAGGAGAAGAAGTGGGAGGAGACAGATGGTGATGATGGTGGAGGAAGAGACGTAGGAGGAGATGGGAGCTAGTGGTGGTGATGGTGATAGTGGAGGAGATGGTGGTGATGGTGGTGAAGGAAGATGAATATGGATTACGGGAGAAAAACTACACGTGATAATATAGAGTAATAAGGAAGGAAGGAAGGAAGGAATGGAGACAGAAGTGCACGGAGGAGGGAAAAAGAACAACGAGAGGAAGAAATGCAGAAAAAAGAAAGAAGCATGAGGTAGAGAGAAGGGGGAAACATAATGGAAGGTTGAAGGGTGTTATGGAAGGAAGGAATATGGAGATAACCTATATATTTATAACGAGGAATTAACGAGACGAAGAAAGGAGGAAGAAATGTAGGATGGGATAATGGGCTTCATGATAGGGTTGTTGTTATTGTTATTATTATTATTATTATTATTATTATTATTATTATTATTATTATTATTATTATTATTATTATTATTATTATTATTATTATTATTATTATTATTATTATTATTATTATTATTATTATTATTATTATTATTATTATTATTATTATTATTATTATTATTATTATGGAAGAAGTGAAGGGGAATGGTGGGGAGAGAGAGATAGAGAGTGGTAGAGATCTGTGTGTGTGTGTGTGTGTGTGTGAAAGCGATACAGAAAGAGAGAGAGAGAGAGAGAGAGAGAGAGAGAGAGAGAGAGAGAGAGAGAGAGAGAGAGAGAGAGAGAGAGAGAGAGAGAGAGAGTAAATAAGGACAGTGAAAGAGGAGGAGGAGAGAAGGAGGGAGAGAGAGTGAGAGAGAAATAAAGGGACGTCTGGATATCAAACTCAGAGTGGGGGAGGGGGAGGGGGGGGTCGAGAGGATGAAAGAGGTGGCAGAGGGGAGGAGAGAGAAAGAAAGGGGGGAGGGGGAAGGGGGAGAGGTTTGCAGGGGGGGGGGGGGTCAGAGGTGGAGGTGAGAGAGAGGGGGAGTAGGTGGATGAAGTAATAGATATATAGATAGATACTGTAGATAGATAGATATAAAGATAGATTTATATCCTATATTGTTACAGATGGATATGTAGATGGATAGATAACATAGATAAATAGATAGACAGATAGATAGATAAATAGATAAATAAATAGATAGATAGATAGATAGATAAATAAATAGATAAATAAATAGAAGATAGGAGGAGATTCAAACAGGTAATAGATAGATAAATAAATGGATAGATAGGGGGAAATTGAGATAGGTAAACACAGACAGTTAGAGAAAAACAGGTAAAACAAAAGGAGAGAGAGAGAGAGAGAGAGAGAGAGAAAGAGAAAGAGAGAGAGAGAGAGAGAGAGAGAGAGAGAAGAGAGAGAGAGAGAGAGAGAGAGAGAGAGAGAGAGAGAGAGATTCAAGTGTTAGGGGAGAGGTGAGCGAAGGGAGGGAAGGGGGGAGGGAGTGGGGGTAAAAGGACAAGAGCAGAGAGGGGAAAAAACGAAGGTGAGGGGAATCGTTCTGAGGGGAGAGACATTCTGGTGAAGGAGGAGGAGGAGGAGGAGGAGGGGAAGGGGCATATGATGTGAGGGGAGAGGTAGGAGGGAGGAGAGAGGGAGGAAAGGAACGATAGAAATAGATATAGAAGTGGCAGCTTGAGAGAGAAAATTGGTTTATATATAATATTATACGTATTATGAAGAGAACACCTTCCTTCACACACATAGGCTACACATACACACATAGATACTTGTACGCAGACACACATAGGTACTTATACTTTCACACACATATTCAGAGAGAGAGAGAGAGAGAGAGAGAGAGAGAGAGAGAGAGAGTGAGAGAGAGAGAGAGTGTCGTCTGGGGGGGGTCAGGATGCAATGTTTGAGAGAGGACCACGAACGGAGTAAGAGAGCCAGAGGGGAGGGAAGGGGTTGTGGGTAGCCAGAGGAGGGAGGGAGGGTGGAGGGGGGCGGCCAGCCAATGAGGTAGCGTCACTGGCCGCTGTCCATCGATCTGGCAGTGGTGACGGCCATTGTGACCAAGGGAAGGACCTAGCTCACTCTCTCTCTCTCTCTCTGTCTCCCTCCCGTCGTCGCTAAAATTCTCCCTAACACTTTTATACACAGCCCACACTTGGCCCACAACACACACACACATAGCCTATCCTACACCCACGAGAACAGAGCTAAATCTATAACGTAAATAAACCAAACTTATAGTAGGACACCGAGACGAACAAGAGGAGATATCATAGTCTGG
>JAWZYT010003379.1:102500-115311 GCA_034508575.1 Petrolisthes manimaculis
TTATACTCTTGAATTGTTTATGAAATTAAATGTAAATGCTACAGAATTTACTACAAGGGAACTGTGGTGTAGTTTCAGGTGTGGGTGTATTTATTCCCTTCGTGATTGTGGCACCTACAGCTGTATACTGTATATTTAGTTTCCCACAGCAGCTCAGACGCCCAGTAAAGAATCTAAAAATCCCTGACAAAACCTGAGTGTTCCCAGCAGGGCACCGACAAGACGAGGAGCAGGAAAAAGTATAGGAGGTGTTGGTATAGGAGGAGGAGGAGGAGGAGGAAGAAGAGGAGGAGGAGGAGGAGGAGGAGGAAGAAGAGGAAGAGGAAGAGGAGGAGGAGGAGGAGGAGGAGGAAGAGGAGGAGGAAGAGAAGTGAAATAACATGAAGAATAGGAGGGGGAAATAGAAGACTATGAAAAGGGAAGGAGGAGAAAGAGTGGATAAAAGAAAGGAAGGAAGACGAGGGAAGGCGAGAAAGAAGAGATAACAGAGAAAGAGGAAAGAGGAGGAGGAGGAAGAGGATGAGGATGCCACTTGCTCTATCGTCACACGTAAGAGACTCTATGGCGGAAGTAACCAAGCGCCAAAACATTAGATAAGAACAGAAGACAACAAACAATCGTAGCCAGTAAACCAAATAATATTAAACATAGTATATATATCTAATGCTTTAACCATGCTTCCCTTCCTTCGATCTCACCAAATACAGTAATAATAAATAGCTAAATTAAATGAGAATCAATTTACAAGAGGCAGGTGTAGTGGCAGATAAGAGGGGGAGGAGTTGGATTGGTGCATTCTGTCGCTTAGTCAGTTATTATATATATATCTCACAGTTCTCTCTCACACCCACTTCTTCTTTCACGTGTTTAGCGACGACCACTTTACCCCGGGAATGTTGCGTGTGATACCTGGCCCAGTTTATACCCACCACCCACCTACCCACCCAACCACCTACCAAGCCCTCTTCAGCCCACGCATTTTTTACGGCATCAACTACTATTGTCCTGGGTATTAAGCTTGGGGGGGTTTTCATGCACGCCAAACATTTATAAACGACTTGAAAAGGTTTACCGCATGCCAGGAATTGTTGGAATGTATTTTATGTAGCATCCCGGGCGTCCCTCTCTCTCCATATTCCCCTTAACATACGAATGGAGTAATAATATATACACAGTAAACAAATACACATGAGATCTTTTTGCAAGGAATGTCACTGAAGCCCTGATCTTCTTCACAGCATTAAATTATTAAAGTGCAATGGAATACTCTCTCTCTCTCTCTCTCTCTCTCTCTCTCTCTCTCTCTCTCTCTCTCTCTCTCTCTCTCTCTCTCTCTCTCTCTCTCTCTCTCTCTCTCTCTCTCTCTCTCTCTCTCTCTCTCTCTCTCTCTCTCTCTCTCTCTCTCATATATAAGTACACAACTGTCCCTCACGTACTGTAGCTTCCCCACAACATTTAGCTTGCCTGCAGTTGTTGTTGTTGTTGTTAGTGTGGTTGTGGGGGCGGGTGTTGTGCATACATGTACAGTAGGTAGTGGTGGGCTGGTGGTAGGTATCTGAGGCTGAGGGGGACCAACCAAGCCAAGCCAAGCCATTCATTCATGCGTCCCTCGGCTCTTGTGTCGGTTCTGAATACCTGAATTGTCACCGCTGTCCCGCTCCCACACATGTTAACACGTTACCTGCTGCTGGCCGTCCTCCTCCTCCTCCTCCTCTTTCTCCTCCTCCTCCTCCCTCCTCCTCCTCCTCTTTTTCTTTCTCCTCCTCCTCCTCTTTCTTTGTCTCTGTTTGCTTCTCTTCCTCCGTTTCTCTCTCATTTACCACATACTCTCATTTCTTCCCTGGTTTCATTATTTTTTTTTCTTAATTGGATTGTGTTAAAACTAAAGTAGAGTCTCGGTAATGATAAGATTAATTAACTTGCTCATGGGGATAATTATTTTGTTGTAGTTGACCAGGAGATTTACAAATTACTCCAAAGTTTGTATGACAGGAAACATCAGACTCTCTTAGTATAATAAATATGGGATTTGTGTTGCAGAATACTGTGCTCATATGAATCAGTAGCCTCCTCATTACAGACACAAACCTCTAACTACCAAAACATTATGTACTGTGGTGAGGGTAAAGACAGCAGCTCTGAGGTAACACTAATTGCAGAGAGAGAAAGAGAGAGAGAGAGAGAGAGAGAGAGAGAGAGAGAGAGAGAGAGAGAGAGAGAGAGAGAGAGAGAGAGAGAGAGAGAGAGAGAGAGAGAGAGAGGGGGGGGGATCATACACGAAAGATATGTACACACTTATAAGGTCAACTTGGCTATTCAGAAATAATCATTCTGCATGATAGAAAAAAAATGTGACTAGGGATTAATTTGATTCCTAGATTAAAATTTTCAGGGATGAAGCTGAAAATATATGTTGTTTTGATATGAAGTTTGGACAATATATATTTATAACTTTAAGGAAGAATCATATTACTCTATAATATATCTCACCTAACCCTAATTTATTGTGTGTTGTTCTTGTATTCTAGGTAAGTGTCCCTTGAGTACTGCTTGATTGGCCATTATTACACCCGACTTTATTACGTAAGTACATTTTTTTTTTTTTTAATATATGATCCGTCACTGGACATAAGCCTCATCAAGCCCGTTACCGTGGCCCAGGTCAACATAATATCACCTGTATCCATGAACTATTTAATTTATAAGTATGTTGGAATAATTCACCGCATGCGTCGTTTGGCCATCTTATATATATCCATTAATGAATGTGTGTGGGTGAGTGGATGGGTGAGGATGGATGAAAGGGGAGATAGAGAGAGTGGATGAGTGTGTGTGTGTGTGGATGAATATATGGTAAGGGTGGAATATTACCTAGAAGAGTGGAAGGGGAGGATAAGAAAGCATAAATAATAATAATATAAAAAAATGGGGAGTGGGAAGGAAGGTGTGTGTGTGTGTCGGGGGAGTGGGGTGGGGGAGGAGAGGAGAGAAGATTACCGTGGTGAAGGTGGGGGAAGAGGAGAATGAGAGCGTAAGTGGGGGTGGGGGTGTGTGGTAATGGTGGGGGTGGAGGATTATTGTGAAGAGGAAAGGTAGGATGAGTGGGTGGGTGTGGGAGGTAAAAGAGAGGGAGAATGAGAGCGAAGGTGAGTGTGTAGGTGGGTGTGAGTGAGTGAGTGAGTGGATGATTGGGAGTATAGGTGAGAGAGTGAGTGAGTGAGAGAGAGGAAGATTACACAGCAGAGAGGCAGAGAGAGGGAAGGGCAACAAGAGCAGGTGGTCGGGTATATGTGTATGTATATATGTGGGTGGAGGGTTGTTCAAGGAGGTGGGTGGTGGGTATGGGTGTGGATGAGGAAGGGAGGGGAAGGTATGATCAGCCACGGTTGCCCGCAATCTGACCTCCATCCGGGGTAGGATAGCCTTCATGGGTTGGGCACAAAAAGGACAAAAAGGGAGACAGAAAAGGAACAGACCTATGGACAAGCGAGGGGACCAAAAGGGACAACAACACAATAGATTTTAGCATCTTAAAAAGTAGAGCTCCCGTGGGTACCCAAGTTCCCTCACTCTCTTTCTCACTCCCACTCACTCACTCTCTTACTAGCTCACTCACTAGCTCACTCACTAACTAGCTCACCCACTCACTCTCTCACTTGCTCACTCACTCATTTACTAACTGACTCACTCACTCTTTCACTGGCTAACTCACTCACTCACTCACTCTTTCTTGTTATTGCACTCATACTTACGATTTTTCATTATCTATCTATCTCTCTGTCTACCTCCATATCTCTCTCTATCACATATACCTCTAAATATATAAGCAGCTCATTCTCCTTTAATCCCATCACATCCTCCTTCTCCTCCTCTGTGCCCATCACCCCTTCACTTGAACGACAGACAGACATCCTATACACAACACTGGTCCCCAAAAAGTCCCTCTCCAACTCTATACCCTGTCGAGTGCTTTATATGTACCGTATATACACGTCTTTTTCCCAGTCCTCCCATTTATTATATTATGGTAGATACCCTTTTCAGATGTTTTACCTCGATGGACATGTCTCTTCCTCCTCTTCACGCGGTTAAAGGGTCCACTACTCTCATACCATACCACTGCCTGTTTGTTTCCTTCGTTCTCTGTCCATCAGACTCCATTTTTTCCTGAGAGATCGAGAGAGAGGGAGAGAAAAAATCGAAATAATAATAATAATAATAAATAGTAGGTGTGCAGAGAATGCCTGTTAACCTAGCCAGAGAAAAAGGATAAAATTTGCTTGTGTGGTGATTCCTTCTATTCCTTTACTCACATTCAATACTTTACTATATATAGGGATGTCGACGAAAGATGAAGAATTTTTTGAAGTAAGGAAATAATGGCACCAAGAACCGGTTTCTTTACTCTGATAAGGGTCTCTCTCGTTCCTGTGTGTGTGTGTGTGCATGTGTATGTGTTGTGTGTGTGTGTGCGTGTGTGTGTGTGTATGTGTGCATGTGTGTGTGTATGTGAGAGAGAGAAAGAGAGAGAGTGAGTGCGTGTGTGTTATGTGTGTGCCTGTGTGTGCATGTGTATGTGTTGTGTGTGTTCATGTGTCCCTGTGTGTGTGCATGTGTGTGTGTGTGTGGTGGCAGGTCCGCCGTGGGTGCACATCTCACCGGGCATAGATCATCATATAAACTTCATCGGATGTGATTAATCATAGCGTTACGCCCCCGCCGATTGAATTATTCCCAACATTACCATAAAACGGCAGTGGTGCGGCGAAGGATATTCATGAAGGGTAAGACGAGACGAGATGAACAGACCACTGCTACAACACACACAAACACACACACACACAGAGGTAGGTGTGTGTGTGTGTGTGTTGTTTGTGTGTATATGTTGTGTGTGTGTGTTTTATGTGTGTGTATGCATGTGTGTGTTGTGTATATATATATATATATGTGTGTGTGTGTGTGTATTTGTGTGTATGTGTGTTTTGTGTGTATATGTGTGTTGTTAGGTCCGATGGGTCATAAGTGTATAATTGGCCGGGAGACAACCACTTACACAACACAAAGCATTTATCATGTCAACATCGGGGACCTTCCTTCCTTTACCGATTTTTAACGAATTCTGGCGGTCAGTGTACAGTACATAGAGAAGGGGACGGTCATGAGGAAGGCAGCTACGGTTTGGGTAGAACGAGGACGAGGAGAGGTGGTGGTGGTGGTGGAGTGAGGGAAAGTGGGTGAGGTGAAAGGGGATGGATGGTGGGAGAGATGGATGGGGAGGAAAGCTGTGAGAGGTGGATGAGGAGGGATGGTGGGAGATGGTAGTGGAGGTAGAGTGGAGGAAGGTATAGTGGAGCAAGAATGAAATGTAGAGAAAGAAAAGGAGGAGGAGGAGGAGAGGTGATTTGGAAGTAGGAAGAGGAGGTAAGAGAGGGTGATAGAGGAAGGAAAGAGTAAAGAGGGAGAGGAGAGAGAGAGAGGGTCGGGGAGGAGGAGGAGGAACAGTATGGAGGAAAAGGAGACAGACATACAGACAGACATACAGACAAGAGGAAAGAGGATTTGAATGAATGATGAGAAGGAGAGGTAATATGAGGGAAGCATGATGGAAATGGACTTGAAAAACAGTGAGAAGGAACGAGAAATGTGGGAGTGGAGAAGAGAGAAGGATTTTAAGGGGACCGTGAGTGGATGAGGAAGGAGGAATGAAGGAGATGTGAAATGGGAAGAAAGAGCTGGGACAAAAGATGAAGAATAAATGGAATAAAAGGAAGGTATGAAGGAAAAGGATGGATGGAGGAAAGGAAAAAGAGAGACAAATAGATTATAGCATTGAAGAAGAAGGTGGAAAGAGGAATGGAAGAACAGAGAAGAGCTAGGGCAGTGTGGAATAAAAGAGTGGATGAAGATGTTTAAAGGAGAAGATGATGGGAGGAGGTATAGAAAAAAAGGGAAGAGGGTAAAGGGAAAAAGAGAGGAGGAAGACACATTTGTGAAGAAAAACGAGTGAATTTAGAATGACGGACTCGAGAGGAGGAGGGGAGGAGGAGGAGGGAGATGGAGGAGTGGAGGAGGAGGGGTGGAGGGGGGGGGGGGGTAAGATGATGGAGGAAGGCAGATAAGTAAAAGAAAATTAGAATTCACAGAGGAGGAGGAGGAGGAGGAGGAACGAGGGATGGAAGCTTGTGGCTTAAAAAGGAAATGACCAGCGTCTCTCTTCTTTTCTCCTCCTCCTCCTCCTCCTCCCTGCCATCGCTACCTGAGCCTCCTTGTCTCTTTTTTTTATTATTATTCTGTCGGCAAGAGAGAGGGAGTGAGAGAGAGAGAGAGAGAGAAAGAGAGAGAGAGAGAGAGAGAGGACCATTTTGGGGCAGAAATCCCAGTAGGATGAATACCCTCATTTCCAGAATGTTGTGCGGCCAGACCAGACCAGACCAGACCAGCTCAGGACATAAAAAGAGGCGATTTGGGAGCTTATGACCACCGCATTTTTGCCGACACTGCCGTGGAATTTGTTTGATTATTACGTATTCAATAGAGGTCCTGGAGGTCGAGGACGGATTTGCTGCGATGGGTGTGTGTGTGTGTGTGAGAGAGAGAGAGAGAGAGAGAGAGAGAGAGAGAGAGAGAGAGAGAGAGAGAGAGAGAGAGAGAGAGAGAGAGAGAGAGAGAGAGACGGACGATATAGTGAGGGCAATGAGATATAGACAATAAACACACCTTTTGCCACTGATATTTATAAGAAGAAATTACGTGAAAATTTTATGGTTATACATTTGCATTTGAATGTATTTATTAAATTTATAAATTGATATCATGTGAATTCCAGGTGGATGTTAAAGTTTGAAGGAAATAGTTATGGAAAAGTTCTCATTACATTTTGTTTTCATTATCATATAGTTAGTAAACTTGTTATGACATCAAGATCAGAAGTTTTATCACATGTTATTCAATATCATTATGCAAATATTCTCCTCTCTACCTTTCTGCACCACACACACACACACACATACACACACACACACACACACACACACACACACACACACACACACACACACACACACACACACACACACACACAAACACACACATATACAAACACACACATATACAAACACACATCCATATACAAACAAACACACACATACACAACCTGACACCACCTACAGTATATACCAGCTAAGACACTCCCCAATAATAATAATTCTGAATCCTGGACACGTAACCCAAGATTCATCCCACCACCTAAATAATTTCCACACTAATGAGGGACAGCAAGAATTTGAACCTAATTTTAGCCGAGTTTCTCCCCCCTATTAGGCCCTCCCCCTCCTCCATCCCCCCCCCCAAGCTCCCCCCACAACCACCCTTCGTAACGTCTTCACCTGGGGGAGGGGAGGCAGAGACGGGGGCGTGGGCGAGGTGGGTGTGTGTGTGGGTCTTGGTGGAGGGAGAGAGGGGGTGGAAACAAGAGGCTAAAGAGGCGTAATCCCGTTGTCGTAAGCGAAGGAATGGAGACCTAATAACAAGGGGTCTGTAAGGTGTTGGGTTGGTGTGTCACTGTGGCGTGCATCCATGGGTGGGTGGATTAGTGTTGCAATTAGTAGGTCTAGATCGTGTTGCATTCGACCCGACGTGTAAATAGGTCATGTCCAATGGTGTTTGTTAGTTCCTTCATGTGTGTGTGTGTGTGTGTGTGTGTGTGTGAGAGAGAGTGAGAGAGTGTGTGTGTTTGTGTTGGTGTGAGTGTGTGTGTGTGTGTGTGTGTGTGTGTGTGTGTGTGTGTGTGTGTGTGTGTGTGTGTGTGTGTGTGTGTGTGTGTATCTGTATGTGTTTATATATGTGTGTGTGTGTGTGTGTGTTCGATACTTGAAACTATATAATAATTATACAGGGTTATTGGAATATAAGGTTAAATTTAATATAGGAATAATGGGAAATATTTGGTCAGTCAAGGCAAAACGTAGGTAAACAGATAAATATAGCTATTTTATTATTATTATTATTATTATTATTATTATTATTATTATTATTATTATTATTATTATTATTATTATTATTATTATTATTATTATTATTATTATTATTATTATTATTATTATTATTATTATTATTATTATTATTATTATTATTATTATTATTACCGGCATCACGCACATCATCCCAGGAGTAGAGAGAGTGTGATGGAAATTCATTGCCATAACTTCCCAAAATGAGGTCTGTAGTACCACATTAAAAAATATTATGAAATTCTATACGTGATAAAAATGTATATAAAAACGATATAGTGTGGGAAAGGAGAGGATTTAATATACAGTATTTATATGATATTAATTAAGAGAGTATCTGGAGGAGGAGTGGAGGGTGAGGCGTAGAATTGACAGAAGGTGTAAATGAAAAGAGAGATGAAGAACAGAAGACATCACTTGGTTGGTGTTAAATGCAGGGAGTGATACAAGAGAGATTCAGTAAGGATGTATTCTGTATGTATGGTATAAATACAACTAGTTATGGGACCTGCCTCATTCCTCCCTCAGCCTGTTTCATCCCTCCCTCAGCCTGCCTGCTTCTTCCCTCAGTCTGCCTGCTCCCTCCCTCAGTCTGCGTCATTCCTCCCTCAGTCTGCCTCATTCCTCCCTCAGCCTGCCTGCTCCCTCCCTCAGCCTGTTTCCTCCCTCTCCCCATTACCACTGAACAGCCCTATATGTGTGTGCTACAAATTACGTTAATACAGTAATAGCAGCATCAACAGCAGCCTCGGCAACTGACCGTATCTGATATCACCCACGCTTCACTGCTCGCCTTCGTTCTTTATCCCTCTTTCCTTTTATCAGCCTTTTTGCTGTCCACCCCCATCGGTCATAACGGCCCCGTCCCCCACTAAGGCTCCCGGAGAACGGAACAAGCACGGTGTTACTCTCCTGTCGACGGGAAAAGAGGTCTTGTGTCTCCCCGTCAGAAGGACTATAAAACACTCCCCGCCCTTGAAGATATGCCCTAATTTTGCCGTCAAGTTGTTTTACCAGATTTTGGTGGTACGCATTTATACCTTCTAGAGATGCGGGGGTGACATCAGAGGGATTTTTCTCTTTATTTATTATTAGTACTGCGACGGCCGTATAGAGGTTTTGTGGGAGATTAATTTTCTACGGGTGGTTGAGGGTGTTACAGTGTTACGGAGTACAGACTGTAAAAAAGATTATTTCCACCCTCTCGTCCTTGTATTCTGAAAGTGAAAGACTCTTTACATCAGATGGTGTAAATTGCTATAACATACATGCCTTGTAAATTATGCGAAAACCACATGTAAATCTTTTTCATTCAAAATTACATTGTCAGTTATAATATGGCTTAGGGAGAGGCAAGAAAGGAGAATAAAATAATTTGCCTTGAACCGACCCTACATATTATCACTTATGGTACCGTAAATGTTGTCAATACAATAACATTAATCAGAACAAGAGGATTATAATCAGACCATCATATATATATAGGCCTACTCAGCAACATCATCTTAAACACGTACTGATAATATGATGCGTAATACTATGCGCACAGGGAAGGACCGACCAAGAGAAAGGAAGTCAGATGAAAAAGATGATTAGCACGTGGACGAGGGGGGCGAAGATGGGAGGAAATTCCCAGGGCGAGAGGGAGGAGGGCCACGTGAGCTGGGGAGTTTTTGTGTGTCCGGCGGGTGAGTGAGTGAGTGAGGAGTGCGGGGGAGGGACGGAAGGAGGGAGAGAGGCGGGGAGAGGGGTGTGGGTGAATGGGAAGGAGGGAGAGAGAGAGAGAGAGAGAGAGGGAGGTAATGTTGTCCGCTACTTGCCATGTCGGAATTGTCCTGGTCGATCCATCCCTTCCTTTGCACCACTCTGTTCCCATATCACCACAACACAACACATTACACTATACATCACACCACAACACAACACAACATATTACACTACAATACATAACACAACACCACAAAACGACACATTACACTATACCAGAACACACCACACTAAACCTCAACACAATACACAACACATTTCACTTCAACACAACACAACACAACACTGTTTCACTGTCTCCAGCATTATTTCACCAATCTGTGTCCACATCACATCCATATCACACACACACACACGGTTTCCTCAACATTATACCAAACCACGTCGTTCTCTTGCATCACAACTATATATTCCCACTCTGCTGTGTCTATTACCGTACCTACACCACCAGTTGCTCAAGTCTACAATACAATTAATATAAGAACCAATTCAGATCAGTGTGTCATTTTTGTTACCCCTGCAACAACGTTATGGTACTCTGTCCTTATACTGAGCAAGATATCACACTGAATGATGATTAATCTTTAGTTTCATTACGAGAAAAAATATTAATTGTCTGAGATTTTTGTGACTGTACCCAGAGTGTGTTCTCTGTCATGGCAGCCTGTCAGTCATATAACTAATTTTATTATGACATGGTCTATTCTTGTAATGTTAATGACTTGTGGTAGACAGGGAGGATGTGGAGGGAAAGGGGATGTGAGGGATGTGGTGGACTGGGAGGGTGAGTAGAGATGCTGCTTCTCCTTCTCCTTCTTTCCTTCCTCATCCCATCAGCTCAGGTTTCGGAATCCGTCCCACGTGGATGCTATTGATCTTGTCCCACTGCCCACAGCTACCCTCCCCTCTCTCCACTCCCACCCTCACCCCCAGCCTCATCCCCCATCCCCTATTAACTCTCTGCTAGTGATTCCTCCATGCTGTACCACAAAACAGACCCTTCAGTAAACAGGTGTTAGTTAGTTTGAATCCACGTCGTTCATCTATAGGTTAAAATTTACGTCACAGTATTAATCTGTTTCCTGACCTTGTTTGGAGGAATCACAGACCTTCCAATATTCCAACAATAGAATCTCCCCTTAGGTAAAGACAGATAATTAATGAGTTCATATCAACTATACCACCAATTAAAGTGACTAACTCGAGACAACACAAAACAACAAACTTATATAGTCCTAACTAAAATAAAATAACTAATGTCCCCACAAGGATCCTCTCGTCGTTTTTCCCACCGATCAGGCAACTCAAACATCTAATTTAGGTTCCTAGTGTTTGCCCCTGTGACCACTTAGACCAAGGCGCCTGTTGATTCACTCTGAAATGCAAAGGGAAAGGAACCGATTTATTTTTTTAAAGATCTCTTTCCAATAATGCTTGAAAATGGTGAATAATTTCTCTCTCAAACGAATCGACATTTTGAGACGAAAAACTTCACTTGATCAGTTTCTCATCCATGTAAGATATAGATATAGATGAGTATGATGGTTTGATTTGTAGTTTACCTTTCTCGTGACTGTACGGTAAATTTTCTACCTTGTATCTGATTGGCTGAAGCGTGACTTTATCAAACTAATGGATGACGAACTTCGACCAATCACGGTTATCCTTTATTACGTTATCAGCCGTCGACTTTTACCATCACCAAAAAAAAAAAAAAAAAAAAAAAAAATACTGAGTACGACCTGGGGAGGAGGGGGGGGGGGGTAAATTATATGACCCCTATGCAGTATATTCCCAGACGGGATTTACTGTCAAGTATCTTGTAGACTAGAAGTGAAGGAGAGAAGTGATGAAAGCTAACTTGGAGTATAATACCTCAATCACAATCAAAAGAAGAAGAAGAAGAAGAAGAAGAAGAAGAAGAAGAAGAAGAAGAAGAAGAAGAAGAAGAAAAGGAGGAGGAGGAGGAGGTGGAAGAAAAAGAAGATGGGCATGGTGGCCACATGTCCGGGACGCCCACACCCAGAATTAGAGCCCTACTCTCCTCTCATACACTCGCCGACGTTACCCACAGCCTCACGCGCCTTCTTGTGTCAGTCACTGAACCTCAATCTGAGAGGGCCTGGGAACAGCTGTCTCTCTATGTACAGTTAGAGAAAGAAATAGTTCCCGGTGCATATAAACAGATGGATTAATTTTTGGTGAAATGCAGACGGATACGGCAGAACAACTCACCCCCCCTCCACACACACACACACACACACACACACACACACACACACACACACACACACACACACACACACACACACACACACACACACACACACACACACACACCTCCGCTCCGCTACCTGCCTCCATCGCCAGAACAACACGGAATTAGTTTAGTTATCCTCGCTGTGTTATGAGACTCGACACAAACCTGAGGCGGCAGGAAGGCTGGAAGAAATTTAAAGAGGAAAGATTGGATTAGCATTAAGGAGGAAATATTTTACTGGCGAATTGGAGGAGGATCTGGAGTCCTTCAAGGGGAGTCAGGAAAACAGGAGGTCCCTTTAATATAGAATTGGAGACCCTGGAGTCCTTCAAGGGGTCTCAGGAAAACAGGAGGTCCCTTTAATATAGAATTGGAGACCCTGGAGTCCTACAAGGGGTGTCAGGAAAACAGGAGGTCCCTTTAATATAGAATTGGAGACCCTGGAGTCCTACAAGGGGTGTCAGGAAAACAGGAGGTCCTTTTAATATCATAGAATCTGTTTCCTGGTAAAGTTTGGGGGGGAATCAGTCGTCTCGAATAAATTCACCGAAGGCATATACATGATTCTTACCCCAATAATACTGAAGGCGTTCGCTCGCTCGCTCGCTGGCTGGCTTCTCCATCTATTTCTACTCCTTCGACTGCTCTCTCTCTCTCAGACTAAAAAAATAAATAAAAAAAAAAAATCACACACACAAAAAAAAAAAAAAAAAAAAAAAAAAAAAAAGGAGTCGCACACAGAAAACTCCCTCAACTAATCCGAAAAAAAGAAACC
>JAWZYT010003380.1:0-30000 GCA_034508575.1 Petrolisthes manimaculis
AATCTACCACCAACCAACCAACAGACAACCAACCAACCAACAAACCGACCGACCGACCGACCAACCGACCGATCAACCAACCGACTGACCCACCAACCAACCGATCGACCAACCCACCAACCAACCGACCCACCAACTAACCAACCAACCGACCAACCACTACAGTGTTTACCAGCGGCGTAGAGATTGTTGGAGTCGTTATCTCACCTCGGCCTGGTTACCGCGGCGGGATGTTGACCTCAAACTGAATATGGTGCACTGGGTTCTAAGAGGTCTGTTGTTGTTGTCTGTTTGTCTGTTTGTTCCCTTTTCCCCTCTCTCTCTCTATCTCTCTGTCCCTCTCTCTCTCTCTCTCTCTCTCTCTCTCTCTCTCTCTCTCTCTCTCTCTGTCCCTCTCTCTCTCTCTCTCTCTGTCTCTGTCTCTCTCTTTACATATACAATCCCTTAACTCGCTTGCTTAATAAGGAAGGGAAAGGTTAACAAATAGATAATGTTCATCGATAAAATATAAAAAAATCACACCAGTAACAAACTATCATATGAAGAACGAAAAATATACAAGGAAATACGAAAATACGAAATACGAAAAATATACAAGGAAATACGAAAATACGAAAATATACACAAGGGAAATTAAACATATATTAACGGGGATATAATCTCAGAAATAACAACACATGCAGTTCCCTCAATTTTATATCCAACATGTTCTTTAAATATATTGATATGTTAATTAAATAGGTGAATTAAACATGAACTCTCAATTATTAAACTATTTGAGCTTGACACACATCCAGCTAAGATCAAGTGGAAGCAGAGGTCGCAGAAATTCACATCGATAATAATACAAGGCAGTATAATTATCTCTGAACAAAATTATTAGTCACCAGGAACACAATATTATTATTACACTATACTCGGGAACTAAATATAAATAAACTATATACCACATGATTAAGCAAACTTTTATTATATCATTTATATTTATTCTCAACTCTTGAATCATACATGTCCCCATTTCTCGATGTTGCTTCAAAACTTATAATCCCATTTCACTATCTCTCTCCTTCGTAAGTATATTAATTATGATATTTCGTGTTTTCCCATCAACCATGTGTATGTGTAATTATGTATAAGTGTGTTTGTGATGTGATGTGATGTGAAGTATGTGTGTAATGTATGTATATGTGTAATGTATGTGTATGTGTAAGTGTGTTAAGTGTGTGATATGTATGATAGTTCCATGTAATTCCTGCACCTATTTTACTTTGGACATCCTGAATTATGGCCGAATACATACATACATACATACCGGTACAGTATATACAGCTTGGAGGCGTATAATTATATACTGTACATACATACATAACAACCGCTACAGGAAAACGTACTATAAATTATATTCTTTCGCCATTCGTACTCTGGATATTTGAAACTTTATAAATTATCGTGTGTTGCAAGATCGTCTGACGAGTTGCGATGCTTCAGGACACAAATAGTTTAGTAGAGACCACACTATCAAGATGGTTTATATGTCACTTGTCCCTGGAAACCGTGTCCGTGTGTGTGTGTGTGTGTGTGTGTGTGTGTGTGTGTGTGTGTGTGTGTGTGTGTGTGTGTGCTCCTGGGGCCCTGCGAGTTTCACCTGCCCTGCTCTATCTACCTCCTTCTTGCCCTGCCCTGCCCTGGCTTGTACCTTTAAGGGGGAAATAACCTGTTGTGTGTTAATTGGAGCATACGTATATATAGCCCCCCTCAAACCTTATCATAAAATACAACCCTATTGTATCTATACGGAGGGATTATATTTCTTTCCATCTATTATTATCTGTACAAAAAGGGATTATATTTCTTTCCATCTATTATTATCTGTACAAAAAGGGATTATATTTCTTTCCATCTATTATTATCTGTACAAAAAGGGATTATATTTTTTCTTTCCATCTATTGTCTAAACACGAAGGGATTATATTTCTTACCATATAATTATAGTGTGGAGGAAACAACAACGGCCTAGTTTCCCACAACAGTAATCAATTCCCTTAATAAAGAAACTAATTAGTCCCTTCATCACCTGAGGGACACACATAAATGGAAACAAATAACTGAAGGTGAAAATCGAGGCTAAGAAATTACGATAACACGATTTTAGACTTCTCTTTTCTTTATTTCCTGGCGAGTATATTCCACATTAATCCTTACCGTCCTCAATATCTATTAAAAAAATAAATAAATGGTATATGAATAGAAAACAAGAGGGTTGAAGAAATAACATAAAAAAAAATAGAATATCAGAATCGCCAAAGGAAAACACACAACAAGGAAATAAACCAAAACCCAACACCCAAAACATGAGAATAGAGAAAGTAAGAACAACGGAGAAATTACACGGAAGGAAACAAAAAAGAAAGTGGAAAATTACACCAGAAGACTGGAAATAAGAGCAAGGGGAAAATGGAAAATGAGTTTGTGATAAAAGAAAGGAAAGAAAGTTAGTTGGACCAAGAATACACCAATAAAGGAGAGACAATGAGACGTTAAGAAGAAACCAAGGTGACAGGAAATGCAAAAAAAAACAAAAAACAAAGAGAAAACGAAACAGTAAAAAAAAAAAAACCACAATGAGAGAAAAGGCAAGGAAAACTACAGACAGAGAAAAGAGAAACAAGAAAATTAAATAGATAATCAGACAGTAGGAAGAAAAAAGAAACCACAGAATGAGAGAAAAAGGGAAAACTCCAAAGAAAGTCGGACCCAAACCTCACACCCCTCAAAAGTAGAGAAACCCGTGATTAAGGAAAACAGTCCCATATATTGTACACCCTCTCTACTCCTCTTGTATGTGTACCATCTTAGTTTGTCTGTCTGTCTGTCTTGTTGTTTGTCTGCCTGTCTGTTTATATGTTTGTCTGCCTGTCTGTTTATCTGTTTGTTTGCCTGTCTGTCTGTTTATCTGTTTGCCTGCCTGTCTGTCTGCGTACTCTATCTATATTTATTCGTCTACATCCCTGTTTGTTTACCTAGCTGCCAGACTGTCAACTCCTCACCACTACTACTAGCTTTGTCCACTCTAGTTCCATTGGCTGCACAAACTACAATAAACTGCATAATAATTTTCCCCCTCCTGCACCCACCAACACTCGTTAAGCAACACTCGCTCGCCCCCTTCACACACACACACACACACACACACACACGTAGAAAATAATAATAATAATGATCCCCTCGCTGGCTGACAACGTGAAATGCTAAAGTAGGTATCACAAGGGGCTGTTTTCCTCCGTCCTGTGGGCAAACTAAGGCTTCCTACGTCCTACAACCAGTTTTATGAGATGTAAAGAACAACGAGGTATACAAACGAGGCAAATTTCGCTACTAGATCGGAGGAGGATGGACGGGAAACGGAGGAAATACGTGCCAGTGTGTTAGTCCCTTTCAATTCACCCCCACTACCACAACTTCAAGGGTCATGCATGTACAGGAGAGACGAAGTGAGAAATGTCATGTCATATAAAGAGGAGTCATGGTGTTGGACGATAGCGATGATGATGATGATAATATTTCCTCGCATAAGGCCCTAAGCGAGTAGTACATTCACTCACTCCAACCACAAAACTACCTACTGCATATAAGAACCGCATTTCCCCCCACTCTCCTCCATTCTAAAATCTCAATGGAGAATGACAAACATATCAAACTCGACCCCATCCGTTTGTTGTCTGTCACGCGTCAATATAACTCAAGAATAACAAGACCCTCCTCGTTCACCTAAGTCCACTTGAACATACAATCGTCGGTGGCGGGTAAAGATAGTGATTGACGCATGTATAGTAAGCAAGTTTGTACCCAAGTCGTATGTTTGTTGTCCATCCATCTCAACCGATATACTGCTGTGATGTATACAAACACACTCGATTACCACTTCATACACAATACACACCACCGTCATCATTACATCATGTGCGTGTGTCGAACTGGCCATAGCTCTATACTTATAGGGGTCATATTCTGTTGTGGATGAAATATAGGGCCACTAATACGTACGACTAAACAAATAGGGTACCCGAATTGTATAACTCAAGTACTTGTCTATTTCCTATGATAGAAGTAAATATGAAAGACGCATGATGGAAGTACAAAAAAAAATATGTGGGTCGGAAGAAAACTAGACAGCATGACAACAGAAGCAAAAACATAGACGGGATCGACAAGACAAAAAGATATAATATACGAGTAACAACAACAACAGATGGAGGAAAATGAGGGAGGAAAAAAAAAATAAAAAATAAAAGTCTCAAAAAAATTATATATGCACAGGTCTGGCTGAAAGTACCATTAGTGACCAGCCATTACAATAAATATAAAGTACAATATTAAAAGAAAAGATAAAAATAACCTGAGGCGTGAAGTATGATCGTGGTGAGCCTTAACCAACCAACTCCCACCCAGATGCTGAGACAAACTGTGTTAATGACCGTAGTTTCCCCTCTCGCCTCGCCCAGCTGACGTCCTCCGTGTGTGTGTGTGAGAGAGAGAGTAATATGCGTTTGTATGTGTGTTTGTATGTGTGTGTGTATGCGTGTGTGTGCGAGAGAGTAATCTGCGTTTGTGTGCGTGTATGTGTGTGTGTGTACTCTGCACGAGTAGTTCATAATGTGTTCTTTCTGAAATCAGTTAGTTGTCCAATAAACATAAATAAAACCATTATTATCAGAGTTAGCCTAGACGGGACCACAAAACTATGATAACACCACCTATTATAATGTGCAGTTACTTTTTTATTGGCCCATAATAATTATCCAATCTGCTCACCAGACGGACGTTTGTTAAAATAAATTTAGCAATTTATAGAAACATATTGACAGACAGCGAAGGAAAAATAAAAACAACAAAGCCCCTGCACATCTGCTGGCGGTACTGTGATATAAATAGCCTGTCCGTATCTATTCAAGCCTAGAAAAAACAAAACAGAACAAAAAAAGTTACGAAAGCAAACATCCTGTGAGGAGGAGAAAATGGAGTAGGTGAAGCTGAACACACGTGGGCCAACAGGCTGGCTGGCTGGCTTCCCTGGAGTGACTTTCTAATGATGATACTAAGAACAAGTCATGTGTTGGTGGTGGTGAAGGTATATCAAGATGGTAACCACGAGAGGGACCTATTCAACATTATCTCAAGTACCCCACCCACCCCCACACACACACACACCCGATGACTCTCTCCCTCCCACACATTCACACACGTCTTAATCTATCCCTTACACACACACACACACACACTACACAGTCTTAATCCATCCCTTACACACACACACACACACACACACACACACACAAATAGAAACCAAACGAGTCTTACAACATAACGACAAACATAATCCCAAATGTTCTACTAATTATCAACAAAAGAGACCACTAATGAAGAGTTTAAATGGCAATAAAACCTGACCACTCACTCACTCACGGGTATATAGTTTTTTGGGCGGGAAAGTGACCAGTTGCTGTAAACATATTCACGACCAAATGAGCAGTTTTCTGTGTGTGTGTGTGTGTGTGTGTGTGTGTGTGTGTTTGTTTTTTTAAGTCGTATGAGCTTGTTTTATAAGCATATTAACATCCAAAAACACGAGTATGGCTTGGGGGTGGGGTTTTTGGGGATGCGGGAATAGGTTACCGGTACAGGCTTTCCATCTACACCCCCCCTGGTCTGTCCCCCTATTCCCGCACCCCCCCCCCCCCCCTAGCCTGTCCCCTACTCCCGCACCCCCTTAACTTGGTATACGAGTGTGGGATATATTTTGTGCCACAGAATGGAGAAATCAGTAGTCGTCTTCCAAGTGGTCGACAATGATTAATTTCCCCTACAGCATCCAAAGAGGAGAACTTTTCTATGATTCCAAGTCTCTTAATTAAAAAAAAAATGACACCTATTTCGAGTCAAGGTAGGGAAGAAATTAAAGTAATAGTGAGGAAGAGGAGGTAGCCTATATAGCGTGGAGGGAAGAGGGAAAAAATAGACATAAGAAAGATGGGGATAGAGAGGGAATAAGAATCAATGAGAGAGGGAGAGCTCTAATTGAAAGATTGTATGTGCATGGATGAAACAGTGACGTAGGAGGAAGCTAGGGAGATGGGTGTAGGGAGGAGTAAGGAGTGGAGGGAGGAGTGTGGAGTGGAGGGAGGAGTGTGGAGTGGAGTGAGGAGTGGAGTGGAGGAAGGAGTAATAAGGAGTGGAGAGAGGAGTGAGGAGTGGAGTGGAGGTAGGAGTAATAAGGAGTGGAGTGAGGAGTGGCAGGTGGAGTAAGGAGTGGAGGGAGCTAGGAGTGAGAGTGGAGGGGAAAGTTATCATCCAGTCAGTGTTTACCTGCTGTGAAAGTGACCAACCAACCAACCAACCCACTCCACCCACCAACCCACTCCACCAGTTCACATTCAGTCTTCTCCACTTTTTATAAATATTGATCTTTACTTTAATATTTACGCACTCTGATGCAGCAACAACAACAACAACTATTACGATATATTTATAATTATATTTGTTTCTGTAATAATTTTGCCAGTATATTATGTATGAGAGAGAGAGAGAGAGAGAGAGAGAGAGAGAGAGAGAATGTGTGTGTGTGTGTATAATGTTAAGGGATTAATTAATAGTCTAGTGGTGAATATATTTACTCGAGGAAAACAACAACACTCGCTTCCCTTTTCAATACTATGGTTTTATAATGCCTACAACATATCCCTTTATACCCAAGTCCCAAGAATAGAATGGCCTTTTGAGAGGAATATCCAGCCCATAACGTTTCCTATAGTATGTTATGGTCATGATGTGTTGTGAAATGAGTTGTACTAAGGTACTTGTGACATCAACAACATCAACAACAATGAAACCATATAAAACTCAGCTGTAATAACACATACGGTACCTATTTCTTGTAATATATATACATTGTTTAAATAAAATTAAATAATCTTTTAGCTGCTTATAAAACTGACACATGTTCTATATATCAGTACCGGTCCTGTATAAATTGTCTATAACCCAATTCCTTCGTCTGGTTTACACGGTCGAATAAACTTGGGTACGATAGGAGGCAATATTGTCAAGTCAGGGTACAGAGTTCAGTGTCATGTTATAAGGACTGTGTGTGTGTGTGTGTGTGTGTGTGTGTGTGTGTGTGTGTGTGTGTGTGTGTGTGTGTGTGTGTGTGTGTGTGTGTGTGTGTGTGGGAGGGGGAGGTATGGATGAAAGGAAAGGAGGGGTGGGGGGCGTGGGGGCCTATTTACAACCCATCCATCCATCTAGTCATGAGTGAGTTGCAGGAATGTGTGTGTGCGTGTGTGTGTGTGTTGGGTGGGGGAAGTTCAAGTGGAAGTCGTTGCCACCGACTGAACTGAAACGAACACATACACATACATACACAAAAACAGATCCACACACATACATATACACAAAAACAGATCCACACACACACACCCACACACACACACGCACACACACACTACAGATGGTCAATAATTACTCTCCATTTATATACCTTTACTTTTCTCCATAACTTTCTCTTTCTTATCTCTTACTGAAAATGTAATATAAAATAAATTACACTTAATATATCGTTGATTGTCATATAAGAACAAACGAGTGTAAAGTTACCCATGATTAAAGTTGGATTATCGTGTTTACTGAAATGAAAGGACTGATGTGGAGACTACTGATTATTTCAAAATAGACTACTTAAATGGACTTCTTTGTGTGTGTGTGTGTGTGTGTGTGTGTGTGTGTGTGTGTGTGTGTGTGTGTGTGTGTGTGTGTGTGTGTGTAGTATTGTTAGCACATCAGGAGAACTAAGCTAATAGTCTACATGATAATCTGATGACTGTCTAAGATGGTACGATTTTTTTTTATTTATATTCAGAATTATCTAAATATTGGTTAAAGCCTGTGGTTGTGTAACTGAACTGTGTGTGTGCGTGTGCGTGTGTGTGCGTGAAAGAGAGAGAGAGAGAGAGAGAGAGAGAGAGAGAGAGAGAGAGAGAGAGAGAGAGAGAGAGAGAGAGAGAGAGAGAGAGAGTTTATATCCAAACAAGAGTAAGTGTATGTCAATTTAGCCTGTAAGAGTAAGACAGTGCCAAGACCAAACCACCTCCAGCCAGCCCAGCCATTCACTCGTACACTTGACGACTGGATCTCGCGTCTCATTAACATAAATATTACTCTTTACAGAACAAGACATTCACCACCTTTACATTTACCTACTCGTTTTACCTACTTGTCTTACCTACTTTATGGCTTACTTCATACACTCCAAAGATTTCACATTATCTCAATCTTATTAGATTAGTGATGGTGTGATATTTTTGCTCTTTCGGATATAATATAATAGACAGCAGTACTATACTATTATTATAAAAGCAGTAATATTTAACTGCAGTAGAGTAGTAGTATCGAAATTGTAAAGTAGTGGTGGTAGGTAATGATGATCTGATTACAACTGAATGTGGTACTAGTCAATATTATTCCATTTATTGACGCTGTAATTTTCTATAGCAACTGACTGTGCCCTTAAAAACAGCCCGAAATGTCTTAGTAAACACGAAAGCATAATAGTACACGCAATGAAAGTGAAATGAAACTAATAAAAGCTGATAATG
The DNA here is from genome assembly GCA_034508575.1 of Petrolisthes manimaculis. Lineage (NCBI taxonomy): Eukaryota > Metazoa > Arthropoda > Malacostraca > Decapoda > Porcellanidae > Petrolisthes > Petrolisthes manimaculis. The sequence goes on from JAWZYT010003380.1 coordinate 8,649, forward strand.
TTTCGAGAGGGAGAAACGAGAAGTTAAACTGACCATACAGACTCCATCAAATTAACCACACCATGAAAAAACACACACACACACACACACACGCATTAGGCTACCTCAAAATATGACCCGAGTATAGGCTAGGCTTGGCTATAGGGGATTTGTGTTGCACCATAGTTTAGTGAAATCAATTACCCCTTCTACCGTATGTACAGTACCAACAACAACAGCAGATTATACCCCTCCCAATTTTCTCTTTAATTTATAACCAGACCACTTGTATGTATGTATGTATGTATGTTAGGCTCGGCAAACATTTCACCCATCCACCCACCCACCCACCTGTTCCACCACCCCTTGTTCCCATTCTCGCCCTTTTTACCAGACATTGATTCCGATATCGTGAACTAACTAACTAACTAACTAACTAACTAAGGCTTTATGCAACGGTGAATGTAATTGGTGCATCTTTAAGGGACCCTGTGATGTAGTCAGAAAATTGGAGATAAATGAGTCCTTCAAATAATGCCACGAAACACCACCTATATAGAAGGATCTTGTTTCGTGGCATAGTCAGGAGGAACCAGAAGCCTCCAATTTTCATACACGATCACAGGGCCCTTAACAGGTTTTGTGCAACTGGGAATGTGATTGGTGCAGCTGTTGCGAGCCAAATGATCCACCAATGACAAGCGTCGTTACATTAATTAAGCCTTTCAATATCAACAGGTACCGGTAATGCTAAATACAATCCCGTGCAATATATTTTTCTTGAACACCTTTTAATGAAATTGCCTAAAAAAAAAAAAAAAAAAAAAAAAAAAAAATGCGAAATAAAAAATGTGTCTAATTCAGGTTCCTAAAATGGAAGCAAAAATACTAAATATATATATATATCTGCACTTGCCCCCACCCAAAAAAAAAGCACACACACACACACAAACACACACATACATTTCGGCTACCCATATTTCCAGGTCAATGCCAGACGCCATCTTTGTTTATTTTTTTGCTTGTTTGTTTACTAGTGTTCGCCTCCATTCCCGTCTATATAAGTGTAAGTACCGTACTGTACACTCTTCTACACCACATTAACCCAACAGGCACATCTACATACGGCCTTGTTTTCCACACATGCTATGGCTCTAAACACTCAGCTACAATTCACACACGGTTTAAAGGGGAAAGTACAGTGTTGGCAAATCTGGAGCAACTGATTCCTCCAAACTATTCTAAGCTACAGGACGCCTTTATTTTAGTCTATCTGGTCCTGTTTCCTGGCATATTTTGGAGGAATTAAGGCACTCCAATGTACCAAAAGTATACTCTCCCATTATGGCCCCTCGTTCTACACTCACAGAATATACAGTATATATATATGGGTGATTTTTTTTTTTTTTACATAGGGAAGGGGTTGGTTGGTTGGTTCGGCAGGCAAACACCACCTCGGCCCCAACATCATAATATTTCAAGACAGTCAAAGGTGCCGACACTTGTATGTATTTTAGGGGGTGGGAAGAGAAGAGGTGTAGATGGGGGGAGGAAAGGGGAAGAGGAGAGAGAGGAAGGAGGTTTAGATGGGAGGAAAGGAGAAAGAAGGGAGTTAGGGATGGAGGGAAGAGAATTAGGTAGACAAGAGGAATAGGAAGTGAAGATTGGATGGACGGGGAAGAGAGAAGAATAAGTTAGAGGAGGAAATATGGAAGGGAGAGAGAGGGATAAGAGAAGGAAAGAATATGAAAAACGAAAGAGAAAACAAGAGGAGGGTAGAGAAAGAAGAAACAAACAAAAACACTAAACACACGACAGGTGGGAGATTAGACAAGATAAGGAACAAGAATGATGAGAAAGCAAACAAACACAGGAGAGAGAGAGAGAGAGAGAGAGAGAGAGAGAGAGAGAGAGAGAGAGAGAGAGAGAGAGAGAGAGAGAGAGAGAGAGAGAGAGAGAGAGAGAGAGAGAGAGAGAGAGAGAGAGAGAGAGAGAGAGAGAGACATTCACTCAAGACTTTCATCCCATTTTAATTAATTTCTTCATTATCTTAGTGCACGTCGTATTTGCAACAACAAAAGGAATGACGATGGAGGAACGGTATTCGAAGTCATCAACAACATTAATTTTCTGGCTTTCATAATAATTACCATTGCACCATCACGATTATTCCAAGTTATTTAATCTCCAAACCCAACCCAACTCAACTCTCACTTACCTAGCTTAGCCTACACCTATCTATACTAGTCTTACTCCCTCCACCACCCACCCACCACCACTCATCTCAACGGTTCCATCAGACTAGTCGGCTACAAACACAAAACAGATCCCCCTGCTTGTATTATATTGCATGCGTGGGGTTGTATTATTGTTGTTGTTGTTGTTCCTACTAGTAGTAGTAATGAGAGTTCGGCGTTTAATTCCGGGTTCGGTTAAGTTGTTCTCTTCCGTCGTAGATTTTAGTTTCGTATACATCCATTCTGTAAACACACACACACACACACAACACAAACCACACATACACAACACAAACCACACATACATTCACACACACACAAAACACAAACCACACATACACACACACAATATCCACACACACATACACACACCGTCTGTGAGGCCCCATAACAGGTGTGGCATTTCATCACACTGCAATAATTCAGTAACAAGAGCAACAACATTTCGCCAGTCCATTACGCAAAGTCTACAAGGCCTGGCCAATCGAACACAGCAGTGAAGGAGAAATCTATAATCTGCACACTTATAATAATAATAATAATAATAATAATAATTGGTGATCTATAATGAGGTATCTGGCAACTTTCACGGTGCAAGAAAACAGGTAAAACATATTCTACCCTAACCCGTCCCAAAAGAAAATGCAACATAAATATAAATAATATATGTCTACACGTCGACCAAAGAATTATTATGAAAACAAATATTAAAACAATATAAAGATTCCTGGATTAGGCTAGGCTAGTCTGAAGGAAGCAGCAGTAGCCTAGCAATTCACTTCTCCTACAACAAATAACCTAATTTCTTTTTACGACAATACAAACACTAAACTTCCTAGTCTATACATATACTCCACTGCAAGAAACTTTTATTTTGGCCCCATTTCTTCATCGTCGTCGTTTCAAGTCATCGCCCTCGTCGCCCTCTCAACTTATATACCAACAAACCGGTTCAGAATCAGATCAGCTACTACTACCACGGTACCTACACACTATCAATTTCGTGCCATGCTAGTCAAATATTTATATATACACTTTTACCGTTTTCACGTACAGTATACTGGTAAGATCAAAGCAAATACACACACACTCACACACACACACACACAGTCCTCCCAGCCACACTAGATCTAAGAGTAATAAATATATACTGGTATTCTCTTTCTTTCTTGTTTTTTTTTTTGCTAACATACTGTACAAAAAATTATGACCAAAAATCATAATCCTGAAGTAGCCTACCGTGATGAACTTACGATTAAGATAACAACAATTAATAGATAATTATATAGTATAGTGGAATGAAGACAATGATGAATGGGGAAAACAATACAACACAAACACACGACAGTAATTCAGTGAAGTCTGCTGGTAGACTCTAGGACAAAACTCGGTGTCCCTTACCATCAAAAGTCACTGTAACCACTTGGAATGTTTGTGAAGTTTGGTCTCACCTTTCACCAAACAAATATGGCTGTGGTGGGAACTCAAGACGGGTATATACGGTATATCCTTCACAAAACGAAAAGGTTCTGGTGGTTGTGTTAGTTTGTTCTTTTTGTTTAAAGCCTATCGACTTCGAAATGGTCATTAAGGCGATTTAATTATGGTGATAGAGTGTGTTTAAGTGGGTGCATGTAGAGAAGTGTGTATGTGGGTGCATGTGGAGAAGTGTGTATGTGGGTGCATGTGGAGAAGTGTGTATGTGGGTGCATGAGGAGAAGTGTACTGTACGTGTGTTTTGTGTAATGACTGCATGTGAGTATTCAGTTCACCTTGGTGGGTATACACAAGGCCGATTCAAATTTTGTCCGAATTTAGCATAAGCACCGAGCTTTAGTATTACAGGTTTCGCTGTTTAAAAAAAATATATAATTTAGGATTCTAAGTTTCGATTCCTGGGACGGAACGAAACTTCTGTCAATACTTTAAGAATTTGGGGAGTCTGGTTGGCCCTATCCAATCCAATTCAAAGGTTGGAGAAAATAGAAAGGTATGAGATTAGCCTATAAGTGTACAGTAACGGGACGCAAAAATTAATTGAGAGAGAGAGAGAGAGAGAATGGGGAGGGCAGGGTTATGTATGTAAGTAAACCAAGTAAACCTTGAGTGAGTAAGTAAGGACGCCCGTGGGTCTATAATATCGTCTGGCTGGTTGGTTGGTGGTGAGGACGAGGACCCCAAAGTTGGTATTTCCTCAGCCCCCAGACACACACACACACACATTTCCTCAGCCCACACACACACACACACATTTCCTCAGCCCACACACACACACACATTTCCTCAGCCCCTCCCCCCTCCCACAAATGCCATATGCAGTAAATAATAGTTCATTCTCGTGCTACTCAATAAAGTTCAATTACAAGGTAGCTATTTCTGACTTTCATATTTTAAACTTAACAACCGAGTATAGGCTAATTAGTTCTTGGAAAAAATAAAGTTAGAGGTAAAGAATGTAGGATAAAGAAGGAAATAAAGTGAAGAATGGAAGGAGAAGGAAATGCAACCATTGAAGGAAGGAGGGAAGAATTAAATAAATGGAGATGGCATGAAGGGCTGGAGGGGTGGAGAAGGGAGGGAAGGAGGGAGTGGTCGAGGGAGGGTGGGAGGGAGGTGGCCGAGAGAGGGAGGGAAGGAGGGAGTGGCCGAGAGAGGGAGGGAGGGAATGGCAGAGAGAGGGAGGGAGGGAGGGGGTCGAGTGAGGGAGGGAGGGGGACGAGTGAGGGAGAGAGGGAGGGAGGGAGGAGCCAGCGAGAGTGAAAGTGGACAAAAAAATGGCCGACTCAGTTATAAGTGGATCACCTTCCCCTCCCTCTCCCTCCCTCTTTGTCTCTCCCTCCTCTCACTTTCTATATTATTCCTTCACTCCCTCCCTGACTTGTATCTCTATTTATTTTATCTTCCACCCAACTCTCCCTTCCTTTTCTTATTTTCTCACACTCCACTTTCCTCCTTTTCAGTTTCTTTTCCATTAATTAACATCATATTAATACCTTCCCCTCTCCCTCTTCCCTTGTTTCTCACTACCTATCTCACACTGTCCTCTCATTTTATATTCCCTCTCTCTCATACCTCTCACTTATTCCACTCTCTCTCTCTCTCTTTTACCTTTCACTGGCTCCCCTTCTCCACTTTATTGCCCCTCCCCCACCCCCACCTCTCTACCACCCCACAAATCATCTTCAATTCTCACACCTAAACACACAGCCAATTAAAATATTTCTTCCACTTAAGCTCCTCTTGCACCATTGTACGAAATCAGTTGGCAACAATTTCAACACCAATCATAAACCCATTATTAATGTTGTTCTCTAACTTATGATTGTTAATTATACTCTTGGTACACTAGAGTGCGTTGATTCCTCCATAGTATGTCAGGAAACAGGACAAGATTAGGCTAGTAAAACTAATAATGGTGGCCTGTTGCTTGGAATATAGTTTGGAGGAATCACTTGCTCTAGATTAACCAACATTTAAGTGGATGAGGTAATCTCTTGTAATGTATATTATCTTCTACTCATTTACTCATACTTTGTTTACTGGCTGCGTTTGGAGGAATTAATTATTAAGCCTTCTATTTTCTGCACCTTCCGATTCGCTCCTCCCTCACTCACTCCCTAGCTTCCTTCATCTCCTATCTCTCTTTCTTCTCACTATTTCCCCATTCCCTTCTCCCCACATCCCTTGATTTTTCTTCTACTTATCCTGCACCTCCCCTTCCTCCCTGCTGTTTTTCTCCCTCCCTCCCTCCCACTCCCCACCCCCTATATACTTATACACGATAGGCCTACTGTGTTCCCTTTCATGTCTTGTCACCGGGAGTCTGAGTGGGAGGGGAGTGGGCAAGGGACGAGTAGAGGTGAAGTGGGGAGAAGAGAGGGTTGGCTATAGTGGGAAAGAAGAGTGAGAGGGAATTGGGACGGTTGTAGAGGGAGAAGGTGAATGAGAGGGACGTTTAGGAGAGAAGTGTACAGGTGCAAGGAAGAGGTAAGTGTGGAGGAGAGAAGGATAAGTGTGGATTGATGGGAAAGTGAGTGTGAGGGAGTGGAAAGGGAGTTGTGATATGGTTGGTGTTAATAATTCGAAAGTTACACCGCAGTAAAAACATCAATAGAAAGTGTAATAACAACAACAAAATGACAGCCATAAATAAGAGTCGTAACATGTGTATGGCAACAGACAGACAGACAGACAGACAGACAAACAAACAGCAAGTGTGATAACTGTGACAGTGAGATAAACTTAATGATGAGCGAACAGATATAATAATAATAATATCTAACCTCATTTCTACTTGACATACCATAATAATAACAAATATAATAACAATAAAAATAATAATAGCGCCCGCATAACACAATACTAATAACAAAAAGTTGGGTAAACGAATTATAAATTACAAATAATAGGCTAAAAATATACTACTACAAACAATGGCAATAAAACAATAGAAGAATGATGAAACAAATTTGACAAACACGACAACACAAATTAATGCATTGTTTACATTCTGTACAAATACAAATACCAACACTTTGAGAGACCCTGACGAGAATTAAACCCTAGTTTAGAGTGTCCTAAATATTTCAGTTTTCTGTGACCCATTTTGACTCGCCTACATTTTCTCTGATACAACAAATGAGAAAACCATCTGCCTACTCTGTTTGGACATCTATAACCTCTAGGCCTAAATACGAGTATTGTCAATTACTATTCCCCTTCGTGTGGCTGTCAACTCTTTGTCTGGTTATCTATAATCTATAAATACGAGTGTTGTCAATTCCTATTCCCCTTCGTGTGGCCATTATAGTTGTGTATATATTCATCTTGTGACACCATTTTTATATTCCTTTCTTCATCTCTTATCACTATGAAATCACGTAGGTCTAAGTTTACTTTTCCATATAATGTCTATGCCAATTAAATACAAATAAAAAAATAGTGTAATGTAAAGTTTTGCCCCTGATTTTCTCTTTCCCTCGCAAAAACTCACGGCCTCTGGCTTATTACTCTTCCACTATCCCCAACCTTTTCTAATTTTGAGTACACGTAGACTAGACTAGGCTACACTAGACTCCTTCCCAATTCCTTGAAACTACTACCGTACTACACTATCTCCAAAAATAAAAGGTAAATAAAGAACTTAAACAAAAAAACTTATAGGACTGTAAATTAGTCGAGGAATTAATGGGATAATTAATTCCACGATGTTTATGTAAAAGGTAAAATAAATGAACTGAATCACTCAAACTTCTTGCATGTTTTGTTTATACTTAACCACTCACTTCCGTACCTTGTGTCAACATGAGAAAGTTAAATATTAACACTTATCTGTCTGAGTGTTATGATAAGTAAGGAAACACCAAGTGAGGAGCAGCACTTTGTTGACACCTCTTCGCTTTCACAGCTCCAAGGCAAAATAATATTCAACCGAGTCATTAAACTAGAAATAGTCTCTTCGTCGCTAAATTCGTTTGACACCACCATTAATTTAAAAATAAATGAAGTTCGAATTCTTTACCTTTTTAATACACGTTTAGTCAACAAGTGTTCCTTTTTAGGTGTAATTTGCATAATGATTATCTGATTCTTATTGTTTTTTTTCTTTTAAACACAATAGCAGACTGCCTAATAGGGTCTATGGTGTAGAATATTGTTTGAAGCCGCAGATATCACTAAGTATAAATAATATTTAGCCTATAGCCTATCTACATCACCTACACAACTGAGTATTATTCTGTTTAGCAATAATGATTCAAGTTGGTAAAATTCCTATCAATTTTTGTAAACAAGTAAAGGTCAAAGATGTAATGGTGGAGACGTGATGTGATGTGGGGGAGGATAGAAACACAAGCCAGTGTCACCTTTACACATGGCTATCCAGATACTATATAGGTACGGTAATAAAGATTGTTTCTAACTCAAGATCCACGTAACATTCTGCATGGCCTGACACAGAACATTCTCAATATACACCAAACATTCTGAAATATACGGTAACAGAAACTGATTTTACACAACAGATTAAGAATTGATGATGAAAATACTCTAGACCTGAACGACCCTGTATGTTATGTAGTGAGCCAGGAGGGTAGAAATACAGAGTAACGTGGCAGTGTAGAGGTTTAATGTTCACCTGTCGGCAGCCACTCCTCAACTGAGTCAACTGCCGCTGCGCTATACACCACACATTAATTCAGTAAACAAAGACCCGAACTCAGGTACCATACAAAGAGTCAAAGCTTCGTGTCATTACTGAGCTAACTATTAATAACACAAGCAAATATACTACACTGTAGCACTACAGAGAAGTTGGGACAGCAAGCACGAAGGAAATAGAAATAAGGAGGGACAGTTTAAGAATTCAAAGGGTGGAGAAAATCTTGGCTGTTTATAAAAATCTTATTCTTATATGAAAAATATTCCTCTGCCATGATACCTGAATATAAAATGAAACACCTTATATAATTGCTTTTACAGGAAAATATCTTAACTCTCACAGGAAATAGGAGTAATTATTAGGTACACGAAAAATCTTTGTCTTACAAGAAAAGAAATATGACTTTAACGCTAAAATATCTTACTTTAAAAAGGAACATTTTCACTTTACAAGGAAATCCCAAGTAATGAATACCATGTCGTGAGATGGCTCGCCGTGTGACCTCAACACACACACACACACACACGAATAAGAATGGACAATAACCATATTAGAGATAACGTACTAACCACTACTTAACCATGTGACATTCTTATATGGTCAATAATTTCTAAGCGAGTGTACGTACGAACAAAACAGAACTGTGCACGTAGTCATTTAATTTATCAGTGGAATTGATCATGTGACGTCCTATGTCTGAATGATTGAGTAAGGAAGATTTATACACACTCGCCGGTTAATCTCACTACATTATCATACTCTATTTGCTCAATATATTATAATTTTCCTCTTGCTCAATCGCCATTTAATTCAACACATCATATTATTCCAAATCAGTAATTAATCACCCATGCAGTGAGTGAGTGGTGACCTTTGACGACCCAAGCAACCATTAGTCTTGGCAGGCAATCAAGCTGCATGGATATTTATTTATAAGGCAAATCACTCATGCATTTAACCAACCGACCAACTCGACATAATGGTGTAGGAGTAATTGCCTTGTCTGAGGTTTGGTTGGCGTATACGTGGCGTCTATTATTTAATGTTATGCTTCAATGATCACACCTTGAGTGTTTTCATTTGCTTAAACTGTAGGACTTTATGTAACATGTTGTGATGCTTAGTTCTCTCGATGATTAGGAATCACAAGATAATAATAATAATAATAATAATAAAAAAAATTACGGGACGTCAGCGTTTAATATTTTCAGTTTCTTACCAATCAGCTGACCGGTGTGATAAATAAAACAAAGATACAATAGGCTACAGACAGAACGTAAATATGTTACTGAAACCTGTCTTGAACGCCTTGACTTCGTGCGATCAGATACAGACACACAGATTGACTGATAGACACACACAGATGAAGAGACAAATAACTGATGGACAGACAGATACTGTTTGACTGACAGACACAAAAATGATCTGACAACAGACAAACATATGCAAGAAGTGTCAAACTGAAGATGATACAATTTCCAAAAAACTTTTTTTTTTTTCAATTACATAATCCCAAATAATTTAAAATCTATAAAATCAATCGCGTGCAACCTAATGAACACAACGTGACCCCAAAAATATATATAAAAAGGAAGTTAAGATGGATTAAATATATATAGGCTGCGAAAACTACTATATAGCAAATGACCTAAGTTAACCTTTTTCATGGGCCTAGGCTACTCTCCAATGGGCCTACTTTCGCATTCCTCCCCATTAAAAAATATCATAAGTAATTCAAAACCAACATAAACACATTAAACAAACCTTTACTACACTCACGATAAACACACACCCACTCCATAGCCGGCAAACACCCTCATATAAAAAAAATAATCATAATATTAATAAGGATGGAGCCAACCATACTTACCCACCACAAAAAAAAGTTACCAACAATAATAATAATAATAATAATAATAATATGGGGTTAACCTTACTTACCTGGTGATCATGATGAGTTACTTGTAGGATATTACTGGTACTTTCTCATAACATTCCACGCTACGACACTTTCTTTTGGTTACTGGTACCTCACGCTTGCCCAATTAAGATTATCTCCTTTTGATAATAATAATAATAATAATAATAATAAATATGTATACTTCTAAATAAAAATCTAAAGTCTTTTATAAAAAATTGTTCAAAAGTATAATTATATATTGCAAAACTCGAAAATGGGCATGCAACGTGATTGTTTTGTTTTTTTCTTGATTTTATGTGTTTGGTATAATAGACGGTTGCCTATCACTCGTGGTCCATTGGTTGTCTAAACTGTGTGTATGTTCCTCAGTCAGTGAAGGGAGAACAAGGATATACAACAGTGATTCAGAAGAGGGTGAGAAACGCGACCATCCCCTACGGAGGTCTGAGCGCAACTGGAGGAGATTCAACATAAGAGGAGGTCCGTCGAGGTATAGTTCGTTGGTTGGTTGGTTGGTTGCTACCCTAGCCCCTCCCCCCCCCCCCACCCCTATACCTCCCATCATCTTTGGCCTTTCTCCTGTGTGCTCTCTCTCTCTCTCTCTCTGTATGTGTGTGTGATAGGTTTTCTGAATTTCTTCCTTAGTAATTTCTGACTGACTTTATGCTTTCTCTTTCTATTGTACTCATATCATCTCTTTGTAATCTGGTTGATTATAAATATTATTATGTACTCTCTCTCTTTCTCTCTCTCCAGTGATGTGTATGTCTCCATGTAACATCTGAACCAGTCTGGCTAGCTAGCTGCCTGGCTCTCACTCTCACTCTCTAATCCAGTCTGCTAGTCTTACCTCCACCCCCTCTCCCTCCCCTTCCTCCTCCTCGTTGTCTCTCTCTCTCTCTCTCTCTCTCTCTTCCTCCTCCTCGTTTTCTCTCTCTCTCTCTGCTAATCAACTTTATACCACCACCCCTTCTACCTCCTTTTCCTCCTCTTCTTCGTCCTACTCTCTCTCGTCACCGATCCATACATTAAAAATACAGGTAACTCAAGCTCTTCTCAAGTGACCTAGCTCCCACCACACTCCCAACACACACACACACACACACACACACACGTTCTCACCACATCATCAAAACACCCACTATGAAATCAGGTAAGGCAAACAACCCACAAGACAGTGACCTAACATTCTGACACAACGTACAGTCAGTCTCGTCACACACACAGACAGACAGACAGACAGACACATTGACGTAACTCCTTATTCCATCACTCCTTTCCTCACAAACCAACCAGATCAATGAAAGTAAATAATTCATTGACGTCTTATATCATAATGCTCTTCGCCACATGCTTTCAGTCCCCACCCATTCCCACCCACCCCCCAAAAAAGTAAATAATGGTGAAAATGTATGTATAGCTTCATACACACACACACACACACATTCATTTGTTACCAACTCACATTGTTTACTCCCAACAAAACAGGTATAATTTGCATGACCTTTGCTAAGTCTATGCACAAAAAAAGTAGACAACACGAGAGAGCTATAAGAATGTTAGTAAAGATACATGAAGATTTATAGGTGTCTATGCAATTTGTCTCTCATATCTTTACTCGCCAGAGAAAATAAACACTTACTTCTTTTTCCCCCCCAAACAATATTAAGGGGGTGCGGGAGTAGGGGACAGGTTTGGGGGGACTGGGGGGGGGTGCGGGCTTGGGGGTGGGGGTTAAAAAGCCTGTCTCCTAATCCTGCACCCCCTTAACCCCCCATAGCCTGTCCCCCTACTCCCGCACCCCCCCAACCCCCCTAAAACACCTCGCACCTCCCCAAGCCTGTCCCCTTATTCCTGCACCCCCTTAAGGCCTGTAAATCAACTTAAACAGAATCTATAGGCCTACTAAATATTCGTGTTTAAATAAATTTAATTAACTATCCAAGAACTGACCAAACAACAACCAAACTTTATTCAATTATTTTTTTTTTAACCTAGCAAAAGTGTACTAGTTCCCTCACTTTTATTTCTAGCCTCTATCAGTGAATGTATAATATAATCGAGTACAGTAAACATTTACACAAGTAGGCCTAGGTATTTATCTCCAACTTATCTTCCACAAGCTGGATCTCATGTACTTATCAAAACACACGAATGAAAAGGGTTCTAATGAGCTTGAGTTACGATTATGTTTTTCGAAGTTTATGCAGACAATTGTACAACAGTGTCACCAAACATATCTTACAACATACATACATACATACATGCAGGAGAGAATGTATAGGAATCGGTAGCACTCCAATTCACTCCTCCATGCAAAACACACACTCCATCCATGCATGCATAGTGAGTGTTGTACAGGACCATATTCATTCATGCTCACCTGAGAAGAGAAAGAGCTAGCTATAGGGTATATAGGCTATACTGAATGGCCAGTGTCAACCTTGTCTATCTATACGCACGACCGAACACGATAGCGACTGCATGTGGTTAAATTATTTCGACCAGGTGCATCCCTATAGTCACGGCTCAGGTACACATCATTCTCATACACACATACATGCATGCAGGGTAAATGACACCATAAGCTATTGTGTCGCCAGCTATATAGGCAATGTCCACAAAATATTAAAAATAAATCTATATATCTCTCTTACAAAATTTAGTAACGTGATGTTAATGGATGAAAATGTTCTCTGTCTGTGTGTGTGTGTGTGTGTGTGTGTGTGTGTGTGTGTGTGTGTGTGTGTGTGTGTGTGTGTGTGTGTGTGTGTGTGTGTGTGTGTGTGTGTGTGTGTGTGTGTGTGTGTGTGTGTGTGTGTGTGTGTGTGTGTGCTTGACACGCGGTGCCACAATTTTATACTGTACATATGGATATAGCCAAAATCTACATAAAACAACCTAACATAAACTACATATATACATCTATTTCCTACCTAGGCTATATATATCACTATCGTCAGAAAAATTTACCACATAAAACTAACATGGTATTGATCAAATTACATCACACAACATTATTTTTACAGCTATATATATCAATCCTCTTTGGCAACCACGATACCTACCTTTCTTTCTTCCTCTCAATACCTTAAAGATATTATAAAAAATATCAATATCAAAAGTAGGAAGGAAAGAGTACGAGCTGATAAAAGAGAGACAAGAGGAGAAAGGAATGTGAAAGAGTGTGGAGGGGGGAGGAGGTGACAGTGGAGGTGTGCATGGGAGGGGAGGGAGAGAGAAGTGAGTGGGAAGAGGAGGGAGAGAGAAGTGAGTGGGAAGAGGAGGGAGAGAGAAGTGAGTGGGAAGAGGAGGGAGATAGAAGTGAGTGGGAAGAGGAGGGAGAGAAGTGAGTGGGAAGAGGAGGGAGAGAGAAGTGAGTGGGAAGAGGAGGGAGAGAGAAGTGAGTGGGAAGAGGAGGGAGAGAGAAGTGAGTGGGAAGAGGAGGGAGAGAGAAGTGAGTGGGAAGAGGAGGGAGAGAGAAGTGAGTGGGAAGAGGAGGGAGAGAGAAGTGAGTGGGAAGAGGAGGGACGAAAGGAGCTTAGCCTACAGGGAGGTGAATGTGAAGTTATGAGAAGGAAGGCTAGAGGGGAGGATGGATGACAAGAAAAGGGAGGGGTCGGGCATAGGCCTATATTATATACGAGGAAAGACGATGGTAAAGAGAAGTGAACGAAATAGTTAGCAATATATCAAACATTTATATAACCACATTTATATTAGGTTACATTTAGGCACATGCAGGAGCAGAGGAAATATATATGTCAGTTAAATAGCGTGCCTCTCTTTCAGTGGTGGAGTTTACATTTACAAGTCAAGGACAATGAACTAATACGAAAGATTCTGGATAGAGTAGTAGGCACGAAATATTCTGAATAGAGTAGTAGGTACGAAAGATTCTGGTAGTAAGTTGTGAGTGAATTTGGTCGAGGTTAACGACATATATAGCTAAACACTGATTGTGAATGGTGACCAGCTTCATGAGAAAAGTTTGGACACTATTTTAATGTTCATAATATGGTGCTGGCGATGAATACGACACACACATACACACACACCACACACACACACACCACACACACACACACATACACACACACACACACACACACACACACACACCACACACACACACAACACACACACTATCAGGGTGTGCAGAGTAACAACGTTGGTTAATATGACATGCGAGTGTTTTCATTTTTGAGTGTCACTTCCGTCTGCCCTTCCCAGTACACACGTCGGTTTTATTTTGTGTTTATACAGATTTCTAGAAAGGGAAACATTCCAGACAATAATATTACCTTCAATTATATACAGAACAGTAAGACAAAAATGACTATCCTCGTCCTTTCTAGATTTATTTTACTACTACTACTCACCAGCTAAATATGACATGATGACACCCCAGACTTTACAAGGGCGTTTATTGGGATATCAATATATAATTTCACAAAGTTACTATAAAAAACATATATATATGTCCGTCCCTCCGTCCGTCCGACCCCAACTACTCCTATTAGTCCTTTGAGATTTCAACACGAAAATTGTTGTGGATAATAAATATGCTTAGAGGGTTGAAAGAGATCTGATGAAGGATATTATCAATTTTTTTTCACGCCGTGCACCGCTGGGCTGAGCGTTTGGTGCTGGAGACGTCAGTTACGGGAGTTCTTAGAAAAATACTAAAGTGGTGTTTCTTAGAGAAGTCCTGAAACACTAAACTTCACAACATCTATCCACTCACTCCCTCTTTACACGAAACATTACAGACGCAAGCAGTCAACAACTTATACTCGGTTCCTGATCTCACCTTACCTAAAAAATATGAACAAAAACAAAAGACAATGGACCTCTTACAGCAGATACAGTATTTTTTCTTTTAACATGGTGTCTGTGATAATGCCACTCACCTTCGTTACAACATTACTACTACTACTACTTTTTTTTTACCAGCGTACAACTTAATTATGAATGATACTCGCATGTCGTTCTAGTTGGGTCCATTACATTATCTCCAAATGTAGTGGTAGTTAAATTGATTGTTGTCATTATTGTGGTAGATGTGTGTTGTTGTTGCTGCGGTAGGTGTGTTGTTGTGGTAGGTGTGTGTTGTGGTAGGTGTGTGTTGTTGTGGTAGGTGTGTATTTTTGTGGTAGGTGTGTGTTGTTGTTGTTGTCAAGGTTGTGGTAACATAGTAGTACTGTGATATTTGACGCAGTTTTTGTCATTTTTGTGGTATAGGTGTGTGTTGTGGTGGTAGTGTGGTAGCTGTTGATAATGTTGTGGGACGTGTGTTGTTGTTGTTAATTAATGTTGTGGGACGTGTTGTTGTTGTTGTGGTGGTGGGGGAGGGTCGAATTGAGTGTTGTGGTATACAGCTTATAACATTACACTCGCGTAAACCAGGTCAGGCTAATGTAACTTACACCTGATATATTTACACACCAATACCGAGCATAAGGGACGAGTGTATGTATGTATCTATGTATGTATGTAATGTATGTATGTATAAATTAGAAAATGTTGATATTAAGGTTCTTGTATTTTAAAAGCATATATAGAGTTTGGCCTATTAGTACATTATTGAAGATAAAATTGTCCATATAGATTCACACTATTTTTCCATACAGATAGACCTGCGGCCCTAAAATTCATTATTAAATACACAATACCCATAATTCCTATCCCATATCTGTCGTCTTTTAGTACTATTCTTTCCTTCTTAAATAAGTCGTTTGAGAGAGAGAGAGAGAGAGAGAGAGAGAGAGAGAGAGAGAGAGAGATAACAAGGTGGAGTGACAAGGGTGATATATTGGTCAGTCACATAAGCTTATCGTCTCTCTCTCTCTCTCTCTCTCTCTCTCTCTCTCTCTCTCTCTCTCTCTCTCTCTCTCAAACTATTTACTTAAGAAAAAAAGGGTACTAACAGAAGAAAGGTATGGGATAGGGATTAGAGAGACAATGTGATATAAGAATGCAAAGTGTTGGAGGGAGGATGAAGGTATAGAAAGGGGAGGGTCTTTTGGAGCTGAAGTTTGAGGTGGTATAGGAGAAGAAGGGGGGGTTAGGGGAGGGAGGGGTGAGAGGGTGTCGAGTTAGGGGAGGGAGGGGTGAGAGGGTGTCGAGTTAGGGGAGGGAGGGGAGGGAGGGGTGAGAGGGTGTCGAGTTAGGGGAGGGAGGGGTGAGAGGGTGTCGAGTTAGGGGAGGGAGGGGTGAGAGGGTGTCGAGTTAGGGGAGGGAGGGGTGAGAGGGTGTCGAGTTAGGGGAGGGAGGGGTGAGAGGGGTGAGAGGGTGTCGTATCAGAGGGCTGAGGTTAGGGGAGGGAGGGGGCCACGAACTGGGTCAGTATAATGGACACTAATAACTGTATAGTGGAGGAAGGCGTATAAGAAAACTGAAAGGAAATGAAGAGAGTATGGGGTCAAGTGGAGATGAGAAAACGTGCATGATAAATTATGTTGCTTGGATATGAAGGAAGAAAGAAATGAAAGATAGAATGAGGCCAAGACAGGTACAGTAGAAATGAATGAGGCAAAGGAATGTGGAAGTCCAATATTGAGGTTGAAACGAATCATAGAGAGGAGTAAATTAAGGTCATGGAAAGAAATTGGGTAATACCAGTATCATCATCATCATCATCAATCAATGTATATTAAAAATTGCAACTTTTCCAAACTTTCAAAAACGCTCATTTTTTCAATATTTTTTTTCAATTTTTAACGATTCCAAGATAAAATGTTTCATCTTCACTATTCCCCAGAGATACAAGAGACATTGCCCTTTATATTTGGCAGAGATAAGTATTAACAGATGTGGGTGGGTGGGTGGGTGGTAGGAAAGACGTGGGTAGGTAGGTAGTAGGTGGGTAGTCAGTGGGTGGGTAGGTAGGTAAGATGTGTGTGATAGGTAGCGGCGGGGGCGGCGGGGAAGCGGCGACGGGGCGGCGGCGGCGGCGGCAGCGGGGGGGCAGCTGCGGCGGCGGGGGGGCAGCTGCGGCCGGGCGGCGGCGGCGGCGGCGGCAGCGGCGGGGCGGCGACGGAAGCGGCGGGGCGGCGGCGGCGACGACGAATACAAAATAAAAATTAAAATAAAATAATTAAAAAAAAAGTTAATTAAAAAAAAAAATTATAAAAAAAAATTATTAAAAAAAAAATATACAGTGATGGTAATGGTAAAAATTTTACAGTGATGATAATGATAAAAATTTTACAGTGATGGTAATGGTAATAAGTAATGGTAATAATTTTACAGTGATGGTAATGGTAATAATTTTACAGTGATGGTAATGGTATAAATTTACAGTGATGGTAATGGTAAAATGCCTGTCCCCTATTCCCGCACCCCTTAATCCCCCGCAAGCCTGTCCCACTACTCCCGCACCCCCCAAAAAAGTTCGCATCAACCTAACCCCCCAAGATTGTCCCCCTATTCCGCACCCCCTTAAGGCAATAGTACCCGTATATATAATTATTTTTTAACATTTTCTCTCTCCTTCCTTCCTTCCTCTGCTATGGTCATAATTCCCCGAGGCGTGGTTGTGGTAACGGGGCAACTATATACCAGGTAAGACAGTGGTCGAGTCGGAAATGCCATGCAACACACAGAACGAACAACTGGAAAGATCTCCTCATGTTCTCCTCACGTCAATAGTCACTTCACTCCACACTAATAAAAGTCAAGAATGGAAAACAATCACAAGGTATGTATGTATTCTGTACCTGACGTCTGAGTACTACTGCTCCTGCGATCACCACTCCCTAAAGTCAAAGTGATGCAAAATAATAAATAAATAATAAAAATAATAATAATATACATGAAAGTGAAGCAAAATGAACAATAATAATAAACAAAATAATAATAATAATAAACATAAAAGTGAAGCAATATAATCCTTCCCGACATTTATAAACATACAAAAAATAACAACAAAATCTCCCCTCCAAAACCCCTCTTCCAGAGTTTCCCAAAATAGACAAACATACGAGTGGATGGATGGAAAAACGGGAATATATATACAGTGGCGACGACGACCCCCTCAACAGTACGCAACCCGGTGTTAATGTTAGCACTACAACGTAACCCTGGGATGATGCAACCTGATGGGGGAAGAGGGAATGTTAGTGTAGTGTGTAGTGAAATAAGTGCATGGAAGGGAGGGGAGGAGGGGGGATATAAGTGTGATGGAGAGAGGCAGTTGGAGAGAGTGCATAGGTGTGGTGTATATATAGGGAAGGAGGGAAATATATAAGTGAGATGGAGAGTGGTTGTGTGTGTAGTGGCGTACTGTAGATGTGGTAGGAGAAGGAGGGAAATAAGTGAGATGGAGGTGTGGTGTTGGTTGAGTACCAGTGTGTGTAGTGGTGTAGTGTTGGAGGAAAAAAGGAAGGAATGAGGTTACTGGAGGTGTGGTGTTGGTGAGTGGCAGTTGTAGTATTGGAGTGACAAGGGAGGGAATAACTGTAATGATGGTGGTGCGTGTGGAGTGAGCGTATATGGTGTGGAGGGATTGTTTTGGGAGTGGTAGTGGTGGTGGTGATGATGATGATGGTGGGGGAGGAGGGGAAACATGTTATGGTGTCATGGAAGGTATGCATACATAATGGTATATAGTGCAGTGTAGAGGAGGTACACTATACATGCAATAAATGTGGGACGATTTTAGTAGTGTGGTGTGTAGTGTAATGTAGTGTGGTGTGGTGTGGTGTGGTGAGGTGGAGGGGTGTGGGGGTGTGGTTGTAGGGTATGGTCAAGGTGAGATGACAGGTGGTGAGAGTGGGTCTGCATGAGAGAGAGAGAGAGTGTGTGTGTGTGTTTTTTGAATAGTAATCATGAGATTGTAAAAAGTAAAAGTCTCTCTTACTCTCTCTCTCTCTCTCTCTCTCTCTCTCTCTCTCCTCATGCACTTGTATAAAAAATAGACAATTATATAAAAAAGTAAAGTATGATTAATCAAAAGAAAATCAAACTCCTCCTACTCTACCATCACTGATCACTACTGACTGCCACGTTGAAATCTCCACCAGACAGACATTCTCACAACAACAACAACAGCAACAACGATAAAGAGTACCAAGATAAAGAAGAAGTATTACCAAGTGGAAAAACAGGGACGGCGTAAATGTGTGTATATATAGTACAGTACAGTCCCATTCAACACACACACACACACACACACACACAGATATATTGAGACTGTTAATGGTGGCCTAAGAATGTGGCTGTAATTATCATGTTACAATGGCATCAAGGAAATTTTTAGATATACAAATCATTATTATATTATAACTTTATAGGCTTTTGAATGAATTAAACACAAAAACAATAAATATGATGATTCATTGATGGGCGTGAGGAGGAGGAGGACAAGAAGAATGAGGAGGAGGAGGAGAGAATAAAGGAGAAATAGAAGAACAAGAAGAAGAATGAGGAGAGGAGAGATGGAGAAGGAAAAAGAAGAATGAGGAGAGGAGAGATGAGAAGGAAGAAGAAGAATGAGGAGAGGAGAGAAGGAGAAGGATGAACAGAATTCTTGAAGACAACTGTACAATGGCAGTAAATATTTCTCATTTTTCCATGATGGATTGTCTATACCCTCAGGTGCCTTTATTAACAAACATGTGGTCTGAGTGAAGGCTACACATTCCTCCAACATGTGACGAGAAACACACATTGCCCTGCCATGGTATTATGTCCTTATTATTATGGAGGAATCAGTAGCATCCAGTTCACCACCACCATAAATCATATCGTCCCATTATTGTGTACGAGGTTACTGTTACGTACGTGTGGGTCAGGAGGGAGGGAGGGAGGGAGGGAGGGAGAGAGAGAGAGAGAGAGAGAGAGAGAGAGAGAGAGAGAGAGAGAGAGAGAGAGAGAGAGAGAGAGAGAGAGAGAGAGAGAGAGAGAGAGAGAGAGAGAGAGAGAGAGAGAGAGAGAGAGAGAGAGAGAGAGGAGTGACCACAAAAACTATGAATGGCAAAACGAATATAATAATAATAATAATAATAATAATAATAATAATAATAATAATAATAATAAAAGTAATAATAATGATAAAGTGAAGGTTTGGGCACCAGCCAAATTCACTTAAATGTCGACATTGCAAAACAAAAAGCAAAAATAAAAAACACGAAACAAAACACACAAACTGGCATTACATTTATATCACATGTCACACAAACAAGGAAAGTAAACCACAGACAACACACACAAAAAATAATAACAGCAACGAAAAAAAAAAAAAAAAAAAAAAAACTATATCTCTCTCTATATATATATATACAAAAAGTAGAAGCAGCCAGCCGATTGAAAGTTATAGATGACCGAGCCAAGAAAAATAATAATAATAATAACAATAGAAAAAGAAACTTGACCCCTTCTTCGCACTCGATCTTAGTTGTTTTCCCGCCTTTTTTTTCCCGCCACCACAAAGAAAGAAGACTGGAATCACACACACACACACACACACACAACATCCTTGACACAAAGACTGGAAATAATATGAGGTTCTGGAATGTTACTCTCCTCTTTGTCATCTTGTATCGGTGTGCAGTATTTTATTCCCCACTCCTCATTATATAGGCTAGATAGATATTTTTTTCTTGTTACCGTGAGTGAGTGAGTGAGTGAGTGAGTGAGTGGTTGTTTGGTTTCTAGTCAGTCAAGATATACCACTTTACTTTTACACCAGTCTGTCATTGCATCATCATCATGTGTCTGGTTAGGCTAGTTAGGGTTAGGTTACGATTGGTTTACATATACAGTAGTTTCCTTTTCCTTCGTTCATCGTCCTCCATTCTTCAGTTTTGATTCCCAAGTACACTCGTGATAGGCCTACATAATTTCTGACCAGAGTGTGAGGAGCAGAAAGCTTCGATTCGACTGGTATATTGTTCATTTCCCCACCCAGTACACCTATAGAGGCTGAGTTCGAATGCAGGGTATGTGTGTGTGGTGCCTGCCGTTCGTCTCTGGTCAGAAATTTCGTATCACGAGTGTACTGTACCCTATTATACTCGTCTAGGAACAGACTGGAGAACGTAGGAAGCTACA